>VDFB02004347.1:0-25211 GCA_007258455.2 Sequoia sempervirens | reverse complement strand
ATCCAACCCTTCACGAGGGCAGTCAATAAAGGATCACATAAATACCATCATGCCATCTGAGCCTGGTGTCAAGAACCTATACTACCTAGTCAATCCTTCACTATAGGTTACTTCTAACTAGAAAGACCATTCTGACTAGGGGTATATCTGGTTCTTGATGGTTGACAAATGCTTAATCTAAGCATCATAACCTTGGCCAAGGATTTTATCAATAATGAGCACGTATCTCGTGCTGTCAGCACTCTCACCCTTGCTCGACGTTTAAATTCTTAATCCAAAGTGTTTATATTATCAGAGACTTAACTCTTAATTCTTTCTTTCACATTCAAGAGTAAAATCTTATTTCAGACTTACAAAGGAAAGAGTGAGGTCTTATGACTCAACTCACAATTTCGTGCCTTTACCAAGCAAAGGTGATAAACTCATTTCATCCCTTCAAGAGCAGATTAAGATAGACTTTCAACAGTTATGAAAAGATTCCATCGGTCAGATTAAGTTCCATTCAATTATAACGGTAAAGAGTTTAAAGATCAGATCAAATCAGCATCAGAACAAAGTATGGTGATGATTTCAACTTAAACATTGACAGATTAAATCACAAGGTATTCTGAATGTGAGGTTGAAGAACAAGTCAGGTTCACAACTATTAAAGAAAGATTATTCGAGAGCAAGATCAATTAACAAACAGGATGATAACTATTCAAATTGAGACTTCCGACGGACAAGACCCAGAGATGTTGCAAGGAATCGACAACTACTTAAAATAGGACGATGAATTCAAGAATATGCTATCCCTAGCATGATGATTTCAAACGATGTAAGGAAGTTTGCAGTGTTAAAGATTTAACATAATTAAAGTCACATTACATGCCTGGAGACGCGAGTTCTTCAGTTCAAAGATTCCTCTAGTGTCTTCTTTCAATGTACAGAATGTAAGTTGCAGGTATTCAAATCTTCTCAAACCAGAGATGAATGGTTGAGATAGATTTCCCAAGAGCTTAAATCTTTTCTTTCTTTTTGCATCAGAATAACAGTGATGGAAGCCAATTAATGACGCACGGCTTAGAAAACCAAACAAAAAATGTCACCCTCCATGCCAACTGGAAGAGAGAAAAGAAGAGAGTATGAGGTGAATACGAGAGTGAAGAAGAAGAAGAATGTCTTCCCCCCCAAAGATTTCCCAGGCAAACAAGACTTTCCCCCCCAAAAGGCGTTCGCTTGTTTACTGTCTTGGACATTTCGATAAGGAAAAGTGGCAAGGGTGGCGGGAGTTACCCATCTGACCACTCCTACCAAAAGAGCCACCCCTGACACCATATTCGTCGCCACAAAAGGATCGATATAAACATCAGCTTAATATTTTATCAACTTTAATCTTTTATCATCGGACTTGGAGGTTGTTAATATTATTTTTAACTTTAATATTTTTATTCATTTACAATCACTTAAGGTGCACTCCAGGAGTTTATTACATGACTTCTAAAGGAGAACGTTGGTGTTCAATTAAAGTTGACTTGTTTAAAATTATTTAATTAAATGAGTTATATCCCAAGGTTACGACTTCAATGTAGCCACCTTACACCGACTCATGGCTTGATGATAATTTGATCCTTTATAGACTACGACCTCTCCTTGATGGTATTCCCCTTTCCCTCGGTGTTGGCAATCCTACAACCACTTGATAGAGAAATAGGGTTAGATCGTTCTTGATATCATTTATAAAATAAAAACTCTTCAACACATTCACTATGAACATATATAAGAAAATCATCCATAATTACAGTTATAACCAATAAATTAAAAATTCTTTCCCAATTTCACATTCTCATGAAAGGTAGTTAATCTCAACTAACATAATGACCATAATTTCATTGCCATAATCTTGTTCAAGACAAAAGGGATGTAACAGATGGTTACATACAAACATTTGTATGTCTCTAGCCTTTGCAACTACTGCCTTCACCCAATCTATTTTGCCAATGTCTTTCAAAGCATTATTCAAAGCATGTACGCAACATGGAGTCCAGAAAATATGTTTGTAAGCACTCTCAATCATCAATCCAGCTAGCTTACAAACACGACCTGAATCTGTCACAACTTGCACAACATTAGAAGGCCCAACCTCCTCTATGGCCTTTCTCAAAATGCCAAACTGAAAATCAACATCCTTAAACTTCTCGGAACAATCAATAGCTCAAAGAAAGTATGAACGAACAGGGCATGTAACAATAACATTAATGACTGGCCTCATCTCCTCCATCATCATGGTAGCTTTTGAATAGTGTTTGTCAAGGAGGGAGGTACACGATCTATGTTCTCCAAGGGGGGCATAAGAGGATCCAACTGTCAATATTTTTTTCACCATTGTTTTGAAATAAGGTGACCTTGCCAAATGAAATGGAAGAGCATGTGCATAAAAGAATTTGGCCACTGCATCACCAGCTTGCTCACGTTTTTGCACATTCATTAACCCCATGACTGAAGTTTTCTCACTTGCTTTCCTCTTCCCTCTATCACAACTCTCTCCAATTGATACATTGGAAGAGGCTTGCAAATCAACTAATGGCCGTTTTTTATTTTGAATGGTAATGATTTGGTCCTCACTTACTCCAGCCAACTTTGCAAATTGAAGCTGCTGCTGCAATGTTATTGCCTCACAAACTCAAACACTCTTTCCACTGTCACCCACTGGATGGCCTCTAATCCCAGTATAGCTCCCATGGTAATGAGTTTCACAAACATGACAAAATCATTTTTTGCTGCCCCCTGAATTTTTCTTCTTGTTGGCAGTCACACCTGTAGCAAACTGACGCAATGGTTTGTTGCGGTTGAAAGGGCCTTTCACAAACCTTTGAAGATAGAGTATAGGGCATGCATAATGGTTTGAAGAAGCATGGGTTGGATTTTCAGAGGTCGAAGAAGGGTCTATTGACAATCTTTGAGCTTCATTTTCACTGTCACTACCCTCATGACTGTCACTATTGCTGTTGCTGCTCATTTTGTATGGTTTTTTTTTGTTAAAAATCTGAAAATTTGTAAAATTGAAACCAAAATACCAAATCAATGAACATTGAAAATAAAAACCAGAAAATTCAAAGAATGAAAATGTAAACTTAAAGAGCACTAAATTAGTAAATTACTAATGTTCTAACTTCTAAACTCAAAGCCAAACCTATAAGTGCAGCTCCAACATCAAGACTAAACCCTGAAAATAGTGTGAATGCCTCCAAGTTTGAAGATGTGCGCCACTGCCAATCTAGTATGAAAAATATTTAATAAAATATTAAAATGTTTTCTGTTTGAACACAGTTTGAGTTGCCTGATCACAATTTGAGTCGCCTGAGAGAGAGTTGAGATATGCGTTTTACTTCTGCCGCCGTGTGATTGAGTTGTGTGAATGAACATTGAATATTAATCATATTTCTTTGTAACTTTGTTTTGGCATTTAGGCAAACATTTTAGGTTTGGGAGAGTTAGTGGGCCTCGCATGACCATAGAAAGGAGGACAAAATATTTAAAAAATCAATTTTTTAAACCCAAGAGGCTCCTTGTCAGCGAGGGACGACTAGCCGTACCTGGTACGACGAGGGACATTTCCAATGTCCCTCATCCATATTGGGGACAGGGAACCGTCCCCAAAGGGAAGGGCACTTTTTCTCCCGTTTCCTACTAGTTGGGTTGTTTCGGGGATGGTTGGGGGACGTCCCCTTTGCGTCCCCCCGTCCCAGGGACGGCTGGGGACAGGGACAAGGGGTTTTGGGGTAGGGGATGTGTCCCCGTGTAACACAACAAATTATTGTTTGTAGTCTTTTCATCATTGGAAGGGTGGAGGGTGTTCTGTACTTGCATGTATCTCTCTAAACATCTCTTATTTTGTGTTCTATTTCTTGTGTTTTACTTTAGATGTGTTTGGATGGATTCTACCATATCATTTATGATATGCATTATCTGTTTGGCCATTCCTTCTCTACTTGATTGATCTTTATTGTTTGTTGTGGTGGTTGTGGCTAGGAAAAGATATCAACTAGATTTGATACCACTATTAGGAACCATCCTACTAGGATACCAGCACATAATGAAAAAACATAAGACAATCCTTGTCCTCTATGTGCTTAGAAGCTTGAATAATTATGAGAAATAAGAGTATCACAAGAATGCAAATGATTACAAATATGATCATCAATTTGTAATCCAGGGCATTGTTTCAATAGCCTGTCCTAATTTAGCTCCTTATCACTAACTCAGTCATGTAACCACTCGTATGTTGCACGCTATCTCTGCCTTAGTTCTCCATTGAAGACAAATATTCGGACCATTTTAGAATCTAAAGTCAATCTTCAAGTATAAGTCGTGTGAACAATGACTTTTATATTACATGTTCCATAACTATGTCAACAATGAACAATAAGATACCATTACCAATAAATAATTAGATATCACTACTATTGAATGTGATCAACATAAATCTTTTTCCATTGCCAAAAAATTTCACATGTTAAAAAATTCCTAATTGAAAATATTTCTTTATAAAACAGCAATCTAAGGACACCTAACTGCCAAAATGCTGCTTTATTTCTCATTTATTACTCTGAAACAATAGTGAGAAACCTTGAAATAGGCAAAAAATAATAATATTTCAATAAAATCATTTACTCAATAGATTGAAGGAATAAATTTCTTTTAAATAAACTCAAATAAGATATCAACAAATCTTGAACAGAGTCTTTATAGGAGTTGTGTCGTACCTTCCTCACCAATCAAGATATGCAATTAAATCTGCAAGCAATGTAGGCTAGAATTACAATGAATAACACCTGGGTAAGAGGACCAAACCTTATTCAGTATATTACAACAAACTGCAAGATTGTCTGCTGATATATCAAAGGAAACTGTGGCTGCATCCTCTTTTC
This sequence comes from Sequoia sempervirens, assembly GCA_007258455.2. NCBI lineage: Eukaryota > Viridiplantae > Streptophyta > Pinopsida > Cupressales > Cupressaceae > Sequoia > Sequoia sempervirens. The sequence continues at coordinate 20,301 of VDFB02004347.1, read as the reverse complement.
TTACAGCCATCCCTTTCATCTCTATTGTAGAGGTAGGCTCAGACATTTCATACTGCAATCTCACTTTCCCACCCTTCGCTGAAATAAACCCTAGTTTCTCGACCCCCCTTTTAAATCTCTAATCCTTTTTTATAAAAGGACATTAACCAGTGATATGCCCTTTATGAGTCGATTGTCTTAGCCAAACCAGTTATTTGGCCTCGTACTTGATTTTCTGCTAAGGGCACTACAAAGCTTAGGAGGCTTCAATTTTGTCATGGGCCAGCCTGCTTGATTTCAATGGGGCTTCTAGGGTGAACCAACTAGGGATTGAACCCAACACTTAACCCGGCGAGTAGTGCTTACTCATCAGTCAATTTGGCCTGATGGAAATTTGTACTTATGTTTTCGCTATGCATATAATGAGTCAATTTGCCACAAAATTAAGAATGAAGACTTATTCTATATTTTTTATGATGAACATGTTCTATTTGTGTTTGTCTTGTTGCTGAAATCATTATTGTTAAGTCAAATTGCATGGATTAAATGATTTTCTATATTGCTAAAGGTTATCATTACTGTTAAGCCAAGTTAGATTAATGATTTTCTATTATTGCTAGAAGTCTGTCATTTGGTATTTGATTTTGAATGATGGCTGTTCTTTTAGCTAGGTGTATTTTTGTTTCAGAATTTTTTTTTTTTTTTTGTTTATTTATTTGTTTAGACTGCAGGAATGGGGTAGCATGACCCCCTATAAACTGTAGTGCGCTTGGTAAACTTTTTAACGTGACCGGCGCTGGCGCGACACGCCTGTTGATGTGGTTTTTGTGACCATACCAAACGGCAGAACAAAATAGTTTTGGGGCTACTCCGTTCTCTCTTGATCAAAGTATTCCATGCGCTAAGATTGCGAGAAAGTTTGCATGTTCAACTCCAAGGTTCCTTAAGTGCGAATAGACCCAGTTTGGTTGATGTGTATTGCTGCGTTCTTACGAGGGGACTTACATAATTGTTCAGATTTCTTGCAGTTAGCAGCGGGTATGTGATTTGAAGGGGATTCTTGCGCGTATGATTTGGCAATGTGGTTCCTTTCCTAAAACTAATCAGAAATGTACGGAAAGTAAAAGGGGTTTAGGGTCTAAGAAATTTATGTGCTACTCTAAATGCAGGATATGTGGAGCTTCGTTTCAATAGACTTCAACCGGATTTCACCTAGCCTCCGTCGGACAGCCTCAGCAAAATCGGTGCAATCTTCAAGGGAAATAGCAAAAGATGTTCAAATTATGAATTAACATGCATACACCATCATAACGATGCATATAAGCATATAAATCACAACCGAAGTTAAACTCAAGATAATGTCCAGTTGACCACACAAGGCGAACTTATCATCAACAAGCCGCTAGTGGTATGGAATAAAGCGAAGCTATCTCAATGAAACACCACACATCTAAGTAAGCTACTTGCATGAATTTAAACTACTTGGATACGAAAGGAAGAAGAAACCTTGCTAGCATTTCATGACAAGACGAATTCCATCATCAATGAAAAGATCTATTATCATAAAATGTGTTACACAACAATCTCCTCAAAAGTTTTCAAAGGGAAAACTTTCTCTCTTCTCCAAATGATGCAAAAATGCTCTACAATACTACACTATCTAATACTCTCTCAGTGTCTACTACTCCAATGTCTAATCTAATTCTAATTTTCTAATGCCTTACAAATGAGGGGGACTCCCCCTTTTATAGCTAGCCAAGTCCCAAAGACGGCTAGGGTTACAATCAATAGAGTGGCCAGAATCGTGCCACCTCAGCCCTAACCCTAAAAACTGCCAGAATAGGGAGTGGTACATTAAATGAATCAAAGATTCCCACTCACCCCCAAAAATAGCAAATGCAATAAATGCTCCATATTCAGTCTTCTAGAAGATCTTCGTCCAGTAGTGTGTTCCCATTGGCCTTCCGGGATCACTAACTTCAACAAATTGCTAAGTATCGCCTCAACCTCATGAACTGGAACCTGCGGAACACAATCTAACTGAAATTTAACACCGCGGATCGAATGTTCATGCTCTTGTGGCTAAAGATTTTCCAAGTTTTAAGGAGTCCCAAGGTGGTTTTTTGATCAGTGGAGAAAGTATGCGATTTCGAAATCATCCTCAGACAAAGGTCTTAACATCTCAAGAAGGGAACCAAGAAACCCTCAAATTATCAAAATTAATCTCATCCTGATTCAGCCGCTTAGCAAATATGGTTACCTCAAGGTATTCAACTCCATCTATAATGTTGGCTATAGCCTTGTGGTATCTCCGTCAATCCGCCAGGCCGTGATCGAAGAAGCTTTAAATTCGCGATAAGAATACCACCTAGAAATCATATCGGGCCACTCCGCCTCAATGACACTTCCATCAATCGAATCGCAGAATGGCACACATGCCCCAACACTCAAGACGCTGATCACCCTAATTCGATAGATAGAGGTGACGCCTACATGATCCACCGCATCTATCCGTGTCAAAATAGTAGAGGCCTACTGAAAGGCAAAGGCAAGGTCCTCCATAAATTTCTTTGTCTCAGTACGAACTCCTGTGACCCATTTGTCTGCCTCCTGTGCCATCCTCCCCAACTCTACTAAGCCGCTGATCGACTCTCTAGGAATATCCGCTGGAGGCTCTATCACTGGTACATCCTGCCCTCGAGAACGAGACAACTGCTGTACATATCCAACTAACGCCTTGTGTTCTCGTTTCAACTTCTTATATTTTCCTTCTTTCTTGAACAACCTATCCTTGAGGGCGAGGAAGGAGTTATCACACTCCTCAACAATCTGAGCACCAGTAGGGCGTCCCAAATCCAAAGTGGTGACCACATAATTTTCAGGAACTGCTTCATTCCGGTCACACTCGACTCGTGGGACAGCAACGGAAGAGCACGGTGAGCCATCCTCACGCTGAAATCTTCGAAACTTTCTTTGCCTTCTTCTGGAGGTGCAATCAACCGTTCAAGAACTCTTCCATCTCCAACCGCCGATCAAGCTCTCACCGCTTCTTCTCATTCCTATCTTTAAGCCAATCGGGCACCTCATATAGTATAACGGCTGGCTGCCGCTCCCCGTAGCTCTACTTCCCTAACCTGTTCAACTTTTCCTCATTCTCGGGCGAGGCCTATCGTCTAAGTGGCCGAGTGTCACCGACACTATATATCATCATCAATGCCATCGCTCATGGTCAGCCTCTAACTCCCCGCTGAAACCGAGGGTCATAATAGTCCCCCATCATCCCCGGCCGATCAATCCTAACAGTACGGCACTCGCCAATCGACTCGCGGAGGCCGGCTATCCTCAGACTAACGGCACTGATTCATCGCAATCCTCCGATCAGCAAACAAAGACACCTTCTGATGCTTGAGAACGGTCTCCAAGGGTATTGCCACCGTGGACTCGTGGAGGGCTCACTGAACTATTTCTTCCCCGACTCTAGACCCCGGTAATTTGTTTCTTTCTTCCTGTGGTGGGCGTCCTGTGATCTCCCATCATATTGTAAGTCAAAGCAATTGACCTACTCTTCAATCTGTTCACTCGCCTATCAACCCATGCCCTGGTGAATGTCATAACCGGGATAGAAAGAGTATCCAAATCAGCAACCTCGGGCTCTGACCAATCTATAGGTGGAAGTGGAGTATCCCGAACAGCTGCATAATCTGGATGGACAACATCCATATCCTCACTGACCTGGTCCGGAACCGGAACTACCTCACACTCCCTGATCAGAGTAATCGGCAACCGAGAAAACATTCTCTTCCTTACTTCAATTTCATCGACTGCATCAGCCCAGTAAACTTCTATGGTGGCCTTATGCTTGAATTCTTCTGACAACACCCATTTGATGTTATGATGCGGGTCATAGTGCTGTCGGCTTGTATGATATGAGAAGTGATAAAACTGAAGCTCACTCTCAGCTTCCCTAGCTGCCTGTATCGAAGGACACACCTCATCCGAGTTGCCCATCACAATTGGAAACTCTATCCCCCCTTTCTTCTTCTTCTTTTGGATTTTGTCAAAGGCAAGCAATTGCCTGGATATCTCTAGCATTATTATCCTATCCGTTGGGTACTTAGGCAGCCTATAAGGGTATGAAGAAAATCCTTGCAGCCTAATGTATGAAAATCTCGGAAACTGAATAAACCAGCACCCATACCTTTCAATCAACTCTTGAGCATCCCTAGAGATTCTGTGGTGTAACCGCTCCTGAAGCAGCCTCGTGATGTACATGGTGAATGAATCGTTGACACGTTTGTAGTAGGTTGTGCTCGACAGGTGCAACTGTGTACACGCCTCATGGATTTTGAACTGGTGGGAGCCACAACCGACGGGTTCCTTGTAAGAAATCCCTCTGTACCTCGTCATTCGTGCCAACATATAAATAAGGTAGGAGCTCATGTAAAACGTTTTAGTCCTCCTCAGGCTCAGGAGCTGCTCATGTATATTATCGCTGATCATCTCAGCCCAATTGACATAATCCTTGCCCTCTAGCACCAGGTTGATGTAATAAAACATCCAAGGCTCAAAAATGTAGGACTGTGGGCAACCACCAACCCTACTCAGCATCATGATGAGGTCCTAGTATTCTTGTTTCAGGTCCTCTGCTATGATCTGTTTTGGCAACTTCGCACGAGATGGCTTTGGAGTGCTCATCCAGTGGGTATTAATTGTATCCATGCATCGTTCAAAAGCAGAAGCATACATCCGCTCCGCTCGCTCCCTGGATTTGTAGATCATATTTCTGTGCACCGGGATCCCAAAAGCTTCACCAATGGCTGCCGGAGTAAGATTGGCAAGCACTTGGCCATCTGGTGACATGATCGACCGGTGTTCCTTTTCGTAGCAATTAGCACACTCCATCATCAGCTCTGAGCACTGAATAGCTGGCGGAAAACCAGCAGCTGCATATAGCCCACTTCGGACGATGTTGTGCGAAGTAGCTGAAGCCCGATGACTTCCAATTCCAAACAGCCTGTTCTTGAAGGTGTCCAGGTTTACGGAGCCCAGATTGGTGTCTGTCAACTTGCCCAGCTTTGAAATGAACTTCAACTCTGGCATGAATGTCTTGCTCAGCTTCTTGATCATAGCTTGTCTTGAGGCACCATTGCCCTTTCCGGTTGTCCTCGCTTCAGCCATCTGCAACATAACAATCATTCATCAGCAATTAAATTTAATAAAATAAGGCATGATAGGGGTTGCAGTTGAATTCTAGAAGCTGCAATAACTCTCGTGTTTGCAAACCTCAACTTCTTCTCTTGAATATATTCGAATTCCGACACTTAGAACAGATTTCTAAGTGAACTCTGATGATTTCACTTCACTATCAGCAATCAGCAATTTAAACTTCTTAACTTTGCACTTCAAACCAGCAATCAGCAAGCTCACACTTTAGCAAGTTTGTACTTTTCACTTCAAGGCGCCTCTTTTATTGGCAACTTCAACTAAGCTTAAGCAAATTTCAATTTTCAGCCTCAACACTAGCAAAGCCGTACCTCTCACAAGCAACCTCAATCCTCAGCAAATACTTCTATACTTCAGCAATGGCGTACCTCTTCAACTTCAGCAATGGCGCTTCTCTCCAAGGCGTCCCCTCCTCAGCAACAATTTCAAACTCCCTCAAGCTTCAGCAACTTAAGGCGTCCTTCCTCAACTCAGCAACATTCAGATTTCAAACTCTTCAAGCAACAGTTCACTGCAACACTTCACTCTCAGAGCAAGTTCGCCTTCTTCAACTGTGAAAACAAGTGAAAAACATCGCCATTTTATAGCCAAAACTCGAATTCTAGAAGAAGTTAATTTTAGCCAGTGCCATTAAACTCCACTACTCCACTTCAAGAATTCGAATTTTTCCCTCTCTGGTGCTTCTGACACTTGTCTCTAGTCGTCGGGAATATTATTCTTCTAGAAACTTGACTTTGACTGGCGTTTGGATTTTGCTTTCGAAAATTTAATTTAATTCATCATTTTTTTACTCACCAGCCGGAGCTCTGTTACTGGAATTTGAATTTTAACTCTCTTCTGCTCTGGAAAATTCATCCTCGAAGAATTTAATCAAAATTATCTAGGCAACTCCCTTCAGATTCATTGTTCGAAGAAAATTCACTTTGAAAACACATTTTATTCATTTTTGCCTCAATAAATTTAAAATTCTCCCTTAGGAAAATTCACAATTCGAGCACTGATTAAATTCTTCACTGAAAAAGTGTCGGCGAAGCTTGAAAGACTTGGAAATCCACCATTCATCACGATTGTCCAGTACCCAGAATAAAATTTTCGTCAGAATGTCTCGAATTCATGGGTACCCAACGAACGGGTTCATTTAATTTTTCAATTTGAACCTTAGAAAAATATTATTTTCACCATTTAAAATTGATTCTTCGCCTGTGATTATCCTGTGTTGCTCTGACTGAAGAACTTGAATTCACCTTGCATTCTTGACTTCGTTACTGAGAAAAGTTGCTCGTGCTCCGGAAAATTTATCACTCTGATCTCAAGGCGTATTTTCCAAGGGAAAATAATTTGCCTTAGAAAATACTTTAAAATCATCTTGCATTTTGAGAACTTTTCCTTAGAAAATTTTGATCATCTACCAGCGAGAGAAGTATCATCTTCACTTAGAAAAAATTTATTCGTCAGGCACGCCTTACTTTTCACTTGCCATTTTCATTTCACTCCACACTTGGAAAAATATTCCAACGCCTAGGCAAATTTTTCAACACTTAGAAAATATTTTATTTCCCCTTGAGGCGCCTAGCACACTTAAGGAAAAATCACGCCTTAGCAATTTTGTCTTCACCACCTTAGAAAATATTTTAACACCTTATAACTCCCTTCAACATAGGCGCACACTTATCATTTTACTTCCATCACCTTGAAATATTTCAACGCCTTATGACTCCCATCTCCCTAGGCGCATATAGCACTTGAAGAGGGATTTAAAATTACGCCACACACCTTCACCACCTCACACGTCCTTGGAAAATTCTCTAACTCCTTGAGCGCCTAACATTTACACCTTTCACCATGCTTTGGTAATATTCTTTACCTCAATTACCACGTTAATTACTTTTCACATCCAAACATGGGCACATTTCTATGTAGGAGGAGGACAGACTTGCCACCACGCCTTGTGACCCTTCATCTTCTACGTTTTTGTCTTCACATGCACAAGTTTGGGCGCATTTTGCCTATAGAGGAGGACGAAAACTTTGACTTCTTGACTTTCCTTCACCTTGGGCGCATTTTGATGTGTCTAGTGGATGAACGCCTTCAGGTGACTCTTCGCCTTCCAAACTTTGTCCTCACATGCATGCACTTGGGTGCATTTTGCCCCTTGAGGAGGATAAGAAACGTTGACCTGTTTGACCCCTTGCAACCTTGGGCGCATTTCCATGTATGAGGAGGACTAACACGTTTGACTTTACTTTGACTTACTTGTGTTTTGGGCGCATTTCACCTCTGCTACAGGATGGGCGCATTTAGGAGGGGGTGGCGGATTTCCTCATGCCTTAGAAAAATTCTCAACTTTTCTCTTTCAAGTTGGGCGCATTTTGGCCTGGCAGCAGGACGAAGATCGTTGACTTTGTTGACTTTTCCTGCCTTGGGCGCATTTTGCCCTGTGTGAAGGATGAACTCACACTTAGAAATTTTTATGCCTCTTTAGCTGAGATGGGCGCATTTTGCTAGGCCTGCTGGACGAGACTCCAGACTTAGACAAATTTTCATCATCCTCGCCAGCCTACGTGCCCTGCTATTTATAGTAAGTCCTTTGAATTTGCGCCTTTGAAGCTCGGAATGGCCTGGAATTTTAAACATAGCTTCTTCATAATCTTATCAACCTGTCGGCACTGCCACTTTTAGTCACCCTGCTATTTTTAGCCTGTTTCTGAAGGTGGCTTACTATAAATAGTAAGCTCGTGTTTCTGATAGCTCCCAAGCTCCGATTGAGTTGAAATTTGAATGAGGCGATCCTCACCACGTGACCTTCGCCACACTGATGCATGCAACTGATTTACTATTTTTAGCACGATTTGACTTACTATAAATAGTAAGTGCTCCGTCGACTTGAAATTTCACTGTGAGGATAGCACGGAATGTGTCCAGGTGGTTTGCAGATTTTGAAGATTTTGACTTTTGATGCCCTATTTTTAGGCTCGAGAGAAATTTTGAAACCCTAACTTGCCTTTGCATGCGTATCAAAAGATCTCCGTTTGTCTTAGTTTACGTGGCATTCGCGTCGGCTCGTGAATCACGAGCTGGCGGGTGGTACGCGAGGACACACACCGCTAAAATAGCAAGTTCCTTGAGTGAGAATCTCGCGTTTGCATGTCACACCATCAGCGAAGCTCTCGAAAAACCCATCGGGGAATCACCCGACATGCAAAGAAACCTCGACATGCAAACCCTAAAATAGCCTCGGAAGGTGAATCCTGAAAGTAGGAGTCTCGACTTGCATGTTACATCATCGCGAAGGTATGGAAAAACCCAGAAGGAATATTCAGACATGCAAAGAAAAACTCTGCATCTGGACCCTGAAATTCGTCGGAAGCCGGACTGCTAAAAATAGTAAGTTGTCGGTTTTCGCTCAAATTTTGCACATGAGTAGTGATATGTTCGAATGCGGTGTGATGATCGAAATCTCAAAATAGGACGAACTGCCCTGAATTTCACACTTACTAAAATAGTAAGTACCTTGGAATTCGATGAAAACTGGCTGGAAGCCTGCTGGATGTCTGCTGACAACAACGTTAAATTCAATTTTCAATTTACTCACTTTACTTGACCTTGAATTGACCAGAAAAGTTCAAAAACCTAATTTCAGACTTGGCCAATATTTTCGCGTTTAAGCTCAATGACGGACACAACCCCCCGAAAGACGGACACCAGAAAAGAGACAGAGCGAGAGAGAGAGAAGAAAACCCAAGCCAAAAGACCGGAACGGAGCAAAGTTAGGGGGTCCCCATCTTGAATGGGGCGATGTGTGAAAAGGTCACAACAACGCCCTCCGGTACCACGGGACGGGGGAGACTAGAACTCGTGACCAGCAGAGCCGCAACGGAATTACTTAGCCAACCGAGCTAGGGCCCCCGCCCATTTTTGTTTCAGAATTAAGTCCAATGGTTAAATTTTGCTTCTTTTATGTTATAATTGTTATTTATTCTTCACACCTATGAAATTGCTGTCTCTTAAACCTTTCAATATTTTCCTTTCTGCATGATATTGTATTTTTTGGATGATGAACCAGAAAAGGTAGCAAGTCAATCTTCTCTGAATATCCCACAAACAAATATTCACTTTTTGGTGCTTGAGAGTAGTTAATTTCAAGTTTTAACTGTAGGTATTGATGTATGGTTGTCTTTTTATTGTAGTTATGGATGATCTGTCAAGCTCAAGTATAGCTGGTAGCCTTGGTACAGGTCTAGGGGGCACTTTATTTGGTGTCTTTCCATGGACAAGACCAAATTCTATGAAGATGTATCGAGAGAAATTCCAAGAAGTATGCTTCCTACAATTAATGCCCTGCTGAATATAATAATTTTATTGATGTTCCTAATGGAATGAAATTCTACTTTTTTATTCTCTTTAGTAGGATTTTAATTTCTAATCATTCATTTTACTAATTTTTAGCAGGAAACAGATGTAGACTGTATCATGTTACTGTATTCATTTTTGTTGCCAACTTAGTTAAGTTGTTATAATTGTTAGCTTGGACAGTAAAAGTCATTTGATTGTTTTAAAAAATTAGACCAACTGTTGTGTCTTAACCAACAACCATTGTACTTCAAATAGCACTTCCATTGTTGGGATATGGGCACTGATTTTGTGACAAGCTCCCCCATACTGCTAAGCATTGTATTACTACTGATCACTACCTATAAAATAAATGCATTATTTTCTATGTTCTTGTGCAGTTGTCCGCTATATGCTTTATGATTCCAATCTGTTGCCTTTTCTTGTACCTCAACTTGTGGTTTGCTAGTGTAGCTTTTAGAGATAACATCTAGAGTCGATGCCAGGGACTCGAATGTGGCTCTGCAGCTAATCATCTAGAAATCAGACTTAGTTCCATTGGCTCTTCTACTGTGATCTTGGATAATGCAGTCTGGATCTATAAGTCTGTTGAGGATTGCCATTTGGAATTTGTGCAAACTTTTGTGAACTAGAGTTGTCGTGATCAAAACACTTTGGAGATGTCAAAGCAGTGGTCGCCAATCAAGTCTCATCATATTGTTACTTCTTCAGTCGCCTGTATTTTGGAGGGCCTCCACTTGATTTTCATGGTTAATATTAGTACTTAATGTTGCAAAATAATTTTATGTGAGCAACATTGTCTCTTAGAGAATTGGATTGGAGGAGAAAAGGAACAGGCCTCAACAGACTTAGCTACTGAGTATGTTGAAGAGTTGGCCTAGTTGAAGACTAGGATGACTGAAGTTGGCACCTTGCATTAGAGCACTGATCATTTCAAGGGCAAGAGGATTTTGTTCACATGGTTACAGGCCACAAGAATAGGAAATCAGTGTACAACATTGTTCGAAGCGGCAAATAGAGGAAATGTACACACTCCAAGCTGTAGTGAAGCATCTGCAATTTACTAGGACCACTTCTTTAGGTTCAGTTGGAGCCAAGGTATTGTCACTTCCCATAAAAAAAAGGAACCCTTTCATGTGGACACTACATGGATAGCAAATAAATAAATAAGTAAACCTATTAGTCAAAGGCACGGGGAGACAAATTGGATAGAGGTATGGGCATCCTGGGCAACCCAGTCAGAAGGGACCATGAAATAAATGAGAGGAATTGGTCAGACATGGAAAAGAAGGTAGTGTGGCATGGCACCCATGCCCACAAATGACCAAATTCTACAGAAGGCGTAGGGAAAAAGACATGGGTTGGAGCTATGAGGACCCTGCACGACCCCTGGACTGGACACACACGCTGTTGGGAGGGAGACATGAGAAAAGGAAGGCAGCGAGAGAGCTCAGGGAGAGGGCACACTAAGGAGAAGAGGATGGATGGGAAGGAGAGGAAACGAATGGAATGACTGGCGGAAAGACTAGCTGGACGGAAATGGGAGAGAAAGGGGTTGGAGGAAGGAGCAGAAGTAAGGTGTAAAGCCAGTCTCAACATCCTTTGGTACCATCGTCCCTGCCTGTGTTGAGAGGAGATTTTTTAAAGAGGTTATGGACGCCTATGAAAGCATAAGTGATAGAGGAAGTTTGCAGCCCTTTTTGGGACCAATTTCCTCTATTTGAGCACAATTTAGGGGTATGCGAGGGAAAACCAGCAAAATGTATGAGAGGAGGAGAAAGGTCAAATTCGTGGGTCTTGGAGAGGAAAAGACATGAAAAGTGGTAGAGAAGAGTTTAGCTAAGAGGAGTGTAGTCTGCAATGGAATGTCCAAAAATGTGGCTTTAGGGGATGCCTTGTAGCCAAATTCATTCAAAATGGGATTGTTAAAAATAAACAACCTCTTGCTTGCCTGAGCTCAAATGGGTGCTCGTTCGTTGGAAATCTGTGTACAACATGAGTGGGTTGGATAGAGGAATGTCAGCCTTTGTGATCCTCTATTCAGGTAAGTTCATATGCCTCTGAAAAGTTATGATTTTCTTTATGGGCAATTTTAGCTGAATTTCTTTTATGGAAACCATTTTCATGGAGGCTCAAATTCTCTGCAACGTACAATAATGATCATTTCTCTTGATTGATCCATGTTTTCTCAACAACCTTTCTTAAGAACTTTGTTCATTCCCAACTCCTCTGTAGGCAGCTTTCTTGACACTCATGCGATGTCATACAAGTTGAATCGAAGCTAATAACTCATTGACAATAGACAAGATATTGTTTCTTACTTGATTTAAACCTGGTCTACATGCTCATAAGAGAGAACAGAAGTAAACAATAATGTGAGCCTTTCAAATGAACAGTAAATGGAGTTTTCCCCTTCGTAATAGAATAACCCACTGTTTATGTGAGCATCTCCATAAAGATTTGTGGGCAAAAAAAAATAAAAAAATGAAAGTAATGAACTATCTATTTCCTGAGATTAGCTAAATAGTGTTTATGTGGCATATTTTGATATCCAATAATTTATATTCAATTAAATTTATATCCAGAGCATAGTCTCTACAAACCATAAACAAGAAACTTGTGATATATACCGTTAAGGAATATCCTTATTAGCAAATTAAGTAGCTACACGAAATTTGTCAATTCACTGTATTTCTTTTAAATGTTGGCTGCACGATGGTGCTAATTTATGAATAAATTAAAAGTAATAGACATAATGATTGCCACTCTTAGAAGTTATAGACCTGATTTCATATTTTAGAGCTAGTTGTATGGCTAGCCATAATCACCACATTTACAAAGCTTATGACTAGAGTTTAATAAGGAAAATTTATGTGCAATTCTCTCTTGAATATGTTCAAAAGATTATGATTTTTCTTGTAGCTTATATAACATGAAATTGGGGATTATCCATTGTTGTAGTTAAAAATTGTTAATTCAAGTTGATTTATGCTTATATGTGAAAAGTGGATAATCAATAAATTGAATAGTATATTTTCTTATTCTTAATTATGATACAATTTTATTACCAGGTGCAAGAAACCTATTATTACATGGTGTAGGGTGAGACTCGTGAAATTATACCTTACAAGGTGAAAATAGATTAACTACTTTAACAAGTGGGGTAATCATGAGTAAACCTTTTTGAAGTTAGTTTCCTTAAGATATATGTTCAAAGTTGATATAATTGAATTACTTAAAATATATTTGAATGAATCTTTATGGTACAAGATTCACTTGAAATCAAGGTGTTATTATATATATAACTTGTTATCCTATCACCAATATGGGAAAAAACATGGCTATGAGAATTGGTAGAATTTGCTTTCTACTTGGAGGTCTTACAATAACCATCTCCCATGTAAGAAGGATTTTCGAAGATTAACTTATGATATTAATATTCTATCAAACTATTTATCCATGGTATGTTTTAAACCAAAAGGGTGGATTTATTACGAGTTATGAAGAGTTTCTAGCAGGCTTGTCATTAACAGAAATGTTATATAGCAGTTCTGATACCATTATTCTAGAAATAATATTAATGCCCCAATAGCTATAACCACCTTCCCTAGGCTTTGTATGTGATGAGCCCTGCTGGCTCCCAATCCAAACCCCTATATTTTTGCTTATCTTTTTATTTTTTTTAGTCTTTTAGAGAAATTTCTAGAGAGAAGTAGAAGGGGCGATTTCACATAAATGCTCATAGAACTCAAATCTGAGCTAAAATTTATAGAATGGAAATGCAGAAGGTATTAAATAGCTGAAACAAAGAGATTACAAGTTACAAACATACCCGAAATGCTCCAGATTATTTAAATAAGAAATTATTCTAGTTTGCCAGCCAAGAAAGGTGAAAACTAACAAATCCAAGCGTAGAAGACTACAAAATGATTTCTCCAACCTGGAAACTGAGGCAAACAAATTGTAGAAGCTAGGTGCCAAGGATGCAAGAAAGAAACAGCCAAAAATGAAGGCGTTTTAGCCTACAGGAGAATCACGCCTTCCCAAAGGAGTACGCCAAGCAAGAACAAAGTATGAATTTTTGAAGATCTTGAGAGTCCTTTCTGAATCAAACCCTCTGCAGAAGAATGGCGTCCAAAGGTGAAGCCTACTGCCTTATTTCAAATTAGAAATTGCTGAAAAGAAATCTGATGAAGCATAGATGAACTTCTGGATGAAGCTCTCACAGGTAATCATTCAACTGGTATCTCATAGCCTCACAATTACAGATTCAATGAAGAATTGACGCTCTCCAATGAAGGTTTTCCTGAAACCCTTGTCCTCAGACAAAAATCCACAAAGAAGAATATTATGCAAAGTCAAATGATCAAAGATGAGTTTGATTTGCAATTTCTCCCTTTTATGCAAAAAGGTACACACTCCTTGAAGAGCAACGCACTTTTGGTCATTTAAATACATTAAAATGTATTTAATTACCTTTTCAATAGTTATAAATTAAATCTTTGAAGTGGGCGCACCTTTTGAGTCACTTAAGTGATTTAATTTATCACTTTATAAACCTTAAATCACTTTTAGATTTATTTGAGTGATTTTTTTAATCTTTTTATAAAATCAATTTGACTTTATAATATTCCATTTGAGTTAAATAATTAACTTAACCACTTAAATAATCATAACTCTCTCCAAATTCAGTATTTTTTTGTGCCATCAGAAGCTGGCGAACACTGCGCTACAAATGCCTGCACTGAATCCGCTACTGGAATGAAGGAGTGGGAACATCAATTACCCACCAAAACAGCCACTGACTCCCTAACCAAGAATTGTCAGCCTACAAGAGTCTAAGTAATAGGCTAACCATCATCAACCAAGATCATGCTAAAAAAGGGGACATTATAGTCCACCCTCCTGGAAATTGCTTGTCCGCAAGCAATCTCAACAACAAAGAATCAACCACTCCACCAGGATCCCAAGGATAGTGCCGTAAAATGTCCCTACTGTCATCAACTGTCTCCTGTAACTCCCAAATGTGATCAACTGGATCATCATGTTGTACCCTGTCAATCTCAACACCATCTGTCACAGGAGAGAGTAACTCATAAGAAAGCAAGTCAAACTGCTGACAACACCTGCTCCCTAAAACTGCACGAGATATGCTATCATCCAACATGTCTAACACGTGCATACCAGAATTGTGCATCTGAAACAGGTCATGTACATGATGACTGAAAGTGAAACTATGTAGACTCCTGACCATGTACACACTGGGAACCTCCTCAACGAGCTCTGTCTGAAATCCCGATGCACTAACGGAATCTCCGATACTATGATCAAAGCTCACCCCTAAATTAGGGTCAAGAGTAGAATCAACATCCACCTCAAAGAGCGGATTATCACAAGAAGATGTAGCATCCGCCTCATAAAGAGGATTGTTTACAAACTGAGCCTCATAACTATTCTGATCCCAATCAAATACCTCTGACCCCACGGAACTAGAAGCAAAATGATAACCCTCCTCTGGAATCTCTTGTTCTATCTTCTCACTTTTTTCATTGATGAGAATGATAGATCGCATACTCCCATCCTTAAAACTAGCTTGCTGGTCTGTTAAATCAGCAATGTCATCACCCTCATAAAACCACTCCATTTGTCTATTTGTATCGTTAGGTTTAAGAGGACAATTGTGGTTTTGGTCATAAGGAGCTTTGCAATAGAAACATATCTTCCTTTTACGCAAATCATTTATTGTTTCTCGGTCCAATGGAGCTGCAAACTTCATATTTTCATCAACATTTTCTGATTTGCTATCACTATAGGATGAAGATGCTTCTGCATTTGAAGTGAACTTACCACGTGAAGCAGTAAGTTCCATGCTACGAGCTTTTCTCATAGCTTCGTGCAAGGTAGGTGGATCGAATGCCTTGATCCAACCTTTCATTGGCTCATGGAGACCTTCTACAAATAGAATGACAAGTCTCTTCTATGAGATTCCGGTAACCATAACCGAGAGCTTCTGAAACTCACCAATATAAGACTCCAAACTACCCAACTGCTTCAGCTGAGCAAGGTCTCTGAAGTAAAGTTTTGGATCATGCCTGTCAAACCTCTCAACCAATCTGTCAGTGAATTCCTGGTAAGAAGTGATCCTATCATGGAGTGTAACCATGCCATGGTGCCACTAGTCATGTGCCACGCCATCCAGGTGAAGTGCCGCAAATCTTATGGCATCCTCTTCTGCCATTGGACGTAGTGTCAAAAAAGTGTCTAGTTTGCTCACCCAGGCTCGAGCTGTGACTTTGCCACTGCCATCAAAATTAGTTAAAGTAAGTTTGTTGGTAGCCTGCCTTAGATCATTATACCTGTTTTCAGGCTAAGTTTGTTGGTAGCCTGCCTTAGATCATTATACCGGTTTTCAGGCCTCCTATCTGTCCAATTCCTGCCATGCTCTTTTTTCTGGCTTAGAAATCTGTCGAAGTTAAGGTGATCCTTAACTCTTTGGGGCAAAGCATCCCACTCATCATGCTGTGTCATGATGTTATCTGCAAAATTCACATCACCTCTCTCAGCCACACTCTCCTCAACAGGATCATTTCTAATAAATGTTGGCCGAGTAGGCCTGTCTGTTGTGACCTTTTCACACATCGCCCCATTCAAGATGGGGACCCCCTAATTTTTGCTCCGTTCCGGTCTTTTGGCTTGGGTTTTCTCTCTCTCTCGCTCTGTCTCTTTTCTGGTGTCCGTCTCTCGGGGGGGTTGTGTCCGTCATTGAGCTTAAACGCGAAATATTGGCCAAGTCTAAAATTAGGGTTTCATCGTTTCTGGCCAGTCCAAGGTCAAGTAAAGTGAGGAAATTGAAAATTGAACTTAACGATGTTGTCAGCAGGCATCCAGCAGGTTTCCAGCCAAGTTTCATCAAATTCCAAGGTACTTACTATTTTTAGTAAGTCGCAATTCGAGCAAATTGTCGCTATTTTGATTCGATCATCTACGGCATTGAGGTATATCGGCCTTACCAAATTTGAGCAAAAGCGGATAACTTACTATTTTTAGCGGTTCGACTACGGGGGCTAATTTGAGTCGGATCTGAGATTTTCTTTGCATGCGGATATTCATAAGGTTTTGAGACCTTAGCGATGGTATAACATGCAAAGGCGAGATGACCACTTTTCAATTGACCTTAGAGGCTATTTTAGGGTTTGCATAGAGGCTTCTTTTGCATGTCAGGTGATTCCTGATGGGTTTTCGAGAGCTTCGCGATGGTATGACATGCAAATGAAGATTCTCAGGTAGGAACTTATTTTTTAGCGGTGTCGGTCCAGCGGTTGATTCCAGTGATCGCGAAATGCCACGAAGAACAAGCGGAGATCTTTTGATACGCATGCAGTGCAAGTTAGGGTTTCTAGCTTCGGAGCCTAAAAATAGGCATCAAAAGTCAAAATCTTCAAAATCCGATGTAAACCACTGCGATCAGCATTCTTCAGGCTATCTGGCTGGTGAAATTTCAGAAGTCAAATTGGAACGTGCTAAAAATAGTAAATCAGCTGCATGCGTCAGCGTCGCCAACAGGTCACGTGGTGAGGATCGCCTCATCAAATTTCAACTTGATCGGAGCTTGGGAGCTATCAGAAACAAGAGCTTACTATTTATAGTAAGCCACCTTCAGAAACAGGCTATAAATAGCAGGGTGACTAAAAATGGCAGTGCCGACAGGTTAACACGGTCAGGAGGATGCTACGTTCAAAATTTCAAGTTGATCTGAGCTTCAGAGGCGCAAATTCAGAGAACTTACTATAAATAGCAGGGCACGTAAGCTGGCGAGGATGGTAAAAATTTGTCTAAGTCTGGAGGTTCGTCCAGCAGGCATAGGGAAATGCGCCCATCTCAGCTTGAGGCGTAGAAATTTTTTGAAAATGTGAGTTCATCCTTCACACAGGGCAAAATGCGCCCAAGGTGAGAAAAGTCAAACAAAAGTCAAAGAGGTTTATCCTGCAGCAGGGGCAAAATGCGCCCAAGAAGGAAGGAAAAAGTTGAAAAAGTTTCTAAGTATGAAAAATCCGCCACCCCCATCCAAATGCGCCCAAGATGCAAGCTTCGTCCTCTTCATAGGCCAAAATGCGCCCAAAAGGCAAAGGAGTCAAGGAAAGTCAAACGTTTTCATCCTTCTCCCTAGGCAAAATGCGCCCAAACTGGGCCATGTGAAGACAAAAATTGGAAGGCAAAGAGTCACCCAAGAATGTTGGAAGAAGTTTCATCCTTCACACACATCAAAATGCGCCCAGGGTAAAGAAGAGTCAACAAGTCAACGTTTTCTATCCTTCACAAGCATGAAAATGCGCCCAAGATAGGAGTGAGTCAACAAAGTCAAAGATTTCATCCTCCTCACCCTCTAAAATGCGCCCAAACTTGTGCATGTCAAGACAAAAGATGGGAAGGCGAAGAGTCATCCTCTTGCCAGGCTGAAATGCGCCCATGTTTGGATTGTGAAGAGTAAATAAAAGTGGTAAATAAGGTGAAAATTTTACCAAGGCGTGGTGGATTCATGGTGAAAGCTAGGCGTTATCCTCCATCATGTGTAGAATGCGCCCAAGGTGGTGGGCCTTAGATAAATTTTGCTAGGCGTGATTTTCTCCAAGTATGTAAGGCGCCTAAGATGATTTTTTTTTAATATTTTGAAGGCGTTGGAATTTCCCAAGTGTGATATGCGCCTATGGTGTTGAGAGTTAAAGTGTGATATGCGCCTGTGTTGAAGGGAGTTATAAGGTGTTAGAGATATTTTCTAAGGCGTTGAAATATTTCAAGGCGTTGAGAATAAAATGTCAAGTGTTGTGCGCCTAGAGTGGTAAAGTGTTAAAAAAATTTTCTAAGGCGTGAGATTTAAATTTTCTAAGGCGTTGGGCTTTTGAATAAATATTTCCTAAGTGTGAAGTGATATGGGGTGAAGTGAAGATGAAATGTGCAAGGCGTGCCGGGAATGAATAGAATTTTCTAAAATGAAGTTTAAAAAAAAATTCCTCTCCACTGGCAATCAAAATTTTTTCTAAGGCAAGTTCTCAAAATGCAAGAGATGATTTAAATATTTTCTAAGGCAAAATTATTTTTCCTTGGAAAATACGCCTAGAACTCAGATGATAAAATTTTCCAAAGAGTGAGCAACTTTTCTCAGTGATGGAGTCAGAGACAATGATATTGCAAGGTGATTCAAAATTTTTTTTTTTTTTCAAGAAGTCAGAGCAACACAGAGTGATCACGGGCGAATAATCAATTTAAAATGGTGAAAATAATATTTTCTAAGGTTCAAAATTTGAAAAATTAAATGAACCCGTTCGTTGGGTACCCATGGATTCGAGACATTCTGGAGAAAATTTGCTTCTGGGTACTGAACATTTGCGATGATGAATGGATTTCCAAGTCTTTCAAGCTTCGCCGACACTCTTTCAGTGAGGAATTTAATCAGTGCTCGAATTGTGAATTTTCCTAAGGGAGAATTTTAAATTTTCTAAGGCAAATTTGAATAAAATGTGCTTTCAAGATGAATTTTTCTTGAGCGATGTGAATCGAAAAGTCGGTTGCCCACATAGATCAATTTTGATTAAATTCTTCGAGATAATTTTCAGGCCGGAGATGATGAAGTTAAAAGTGGAGTTCGATATGAGCTACGGTGGTGAGTTAAAAATGATGAATTTAAATTAGAGATTTTGAAAGGAATTCAAAAGCATGGTCGAAGTCCGGGTTTCTAGAAGAATAATATTCGGTATTTGGAGACAAGTGTCGGAAACACCAGAGAGGGAAAATTCGAATTCTTGAAGTGGAGTAGTGGAGTTTAATGGCACTGGCTAAAAAATTAACTTCTTCTAGAATTCGAGTTTTGGCTATAAAATGAAGATGCTTTTCACTTGTTTTCACAGCTGGAAGTCGAATTTGCTCTGAGAGTGAGACATTGCAGTGAGTTGCTGAAGTTTGAATTTTGTTGAGAAGTTGAGTTTGCTGAGGAGGCGCACTTGAGAGTTGATTAAATTTGTTGCTGGGAGAAGTACGCCTTAAGTTGCTGAGAGCTGAAGAGGTACGCCATTGCTGAAGTATAGAAGTATTTGCTGAGGATTGAAGTTGCTTGTGAGAGGTACGGCTTTGCTAGTGTTGAGGCTGAAATTTGAAATTCGTTTGAGCTTAGTTGAAGTTGCCAATAAAAGAGGCGCCTTGAAGTGAAGTACAAACTTGCTAAAGTGTGAGATTGCTGATTGTTGGTTTGAAGTGCAAAGTTAAGAAGTTTAATTTGCTGATTGCTGATTGTGAAGTAAAGTCATCAAAGTTCACTTAGAAATCTGTTCTAAGTGTCGGAGTTCGAATATATTCAAGTTAAGAAGCTGAGGTTTGCAAACACGAGAGTTATTGCAGCTTCTAGAATTGGACTGCAGCCCCTATATCATGTATCATTTTATTAAATTTAATTGCTGATGAATGTTTGTTATGTTGCAGATGGCTGAAGCGAGGACAACTGGAAAGGACAATGGTGCCTCAAGACAGGCTATGATCAAGAAGCTCAGCAAAACATTCATGCCGGAGTCGAAGTTCATTTCAAAGCTGGGCAAGTTGACGGATACTAACCTGGGCTCTGTCAACCTGGAGACCTTCAAGAACAGGCTGTTCGGAATTGGAAGTCATCGGGCTTCAGCTACTTCGCACAACATCGTCCGAAGTGGATTATATGCAGCTGCTGGTTTTCCGCCAGCCATTCAGTGCTCAGAGCTTATAATG
>VDFB02004346.1:0-13034 GCA_007258455.2 Sequoia sempervirens | reverse complement strand
TAGTTGTGTTCTTAGAGACAACACTTCAGCCTCTATCTTTTGACAATCTTCTACTTTGGTTTGCAACTTCATGCAAGTTGCTTCTTCAACTTAAATAATTCAAGGATATGCAATCGAGAGTTGTAATTCATGTAAGTGATGGATACACGTTTAAAGATTTCGTAGCTACATAGCACCATCGCCGTAAGGAAAGAAGAAATAAATATTTAAGTGCCAACAAGAACTTTCCGTAAATTCGAGTGTTGAAAGCTAGTGCTAAAATATTTACTTGCTGCACTATACACCATTCAAACCTATATGTGGAGTGTGAAGTTGAAGCTGGAATAAAGGACTTAGGAAGCATACACAGCTGTGAGAAGGAAAATTATGTCACAGTGGGAATTGATTAAGGATTCGACACTTGTATGTTGCCACCCCAATTAAGAGGGATCACACCATGCTGTAAAAGAAGTATATGTATCGGAGGAAATGTGGGAAGTATTTTGTTGTACCCAAAATAATTTTTTTTGGCATTCTGTATAAATTGACCTAAATCTTGTTAAAATGCCATATAAAGTCTGTTTTAGGTCAAACCAATCATAGGATCTTGGTGGGTTTCTGTCAAGGAACACGTGCAAAATTTTGAAAATTTGAAAATTAGTTTACTTCTATTTTCGTGAAACCCCCAAAAATAGGACCTTCCCAAAAATGATTGAAAATGATTTTGATAGGATTAAAAGGCTTCACGATCACATTGGTCAAGTCAGAATCATCAAAAGACATGTTTTACTCTGGTGGGTCTATTTCCATTTTTCAGGAACAAAGTTAGGAGCTCTGCAGCCATTAATGGCAGATTGGCCAGTACCAGGCGTTGAAAGTTAAGCTTCAAAAGCTTCAACGATGCAACCATGGCGGAAAAGGTCTAAAATGATGCTGTTTGATGAAGGAGATTCCTGAAACCCAAAAAGGTCAAAATTTGAGTAACTCTGGAAATGTTACGAAGGAGAAACAAGTTCACATGTTGAAAAGAGCCTTTTTCAAGCAGGGGCGCCCATGATCTTTAAAGGTCAAATGCAGTCTGTTGGATCATCCAAGGCAATCATCTTCGGCGTTTGCTTGCTGGCTTGACAACGAAACAAACAGCTAAATCATCTGATGAGTTGATCATAAGCAGTTGCTGACGAAGTGAAAAGAGGCAGTTGAAGAAATATCAGGAAATGAATGTCAAAGGTGAAGATCAAAGAAAAAAGAGCCTTTTCAAAAGAAAGGCGCCCTTCTTTTTGGACCTCTAGATGCTGACAAAAGACCAAAGGCCTCCCAGGACAATCTTCTTAGCCTAGGTAGATCTCAGCAACGCAACTGCAAGCACAGGCATCTGATGAGGCAGTCAACAAATGATCAGGATCAAACTAGGCAACTTTTTAGATGAAGATAACCATGCTGAAGGACAAAAGCGCCCTTTTCAATGAGGGGCGCCCTTGAATAAAGGAACCCTAAAATGACTTCTGGATTTTCCAACTCCAGTCATCTTTGGCAAAACAGAGTTGGATACCTGACAAGATATCAAACAAGAACATCTGATTCTCTGATCAACGAGAAATCCAGATCAAAGCACGAGAGGTCTTTTCAAAAAGCTGAAGAATGAAGATTGAAAATTTACCAAGGCACAAGCAAAAGCGCCCTTTCTTTTGATGCCCTGAACTCATCCTTTTACCATCATGTCTCCCAGGCACTTCTTTTCAGGATGGATCCAGCTCAACAGTGAATGTGTCAGCAACAGCTCAGGATCAATAGATCAAGCCAGATTCAGGATCAAACTGAGGTTATTCAAGAGAGAAAATAATAAAAAACTTGCAAAACTCAAAAGGGACGCCCAAAAGAAGTCAAAGGTTAAGTTGTTGACTAAAGTCACGATATTTTGAGTTAAACTTGGCTAAAACACTCCACGATCAGTGGAAATCACCTTTTTGAACTTCAGATCAAGCCAAAACCACTTTTGATCATGAGTTAGGTCCCCAAACTTGTGGATCTAAGGCTTGAGTCTATATAATCAAGGTGAAGGCGTCCTACTTCATTATTTCATTGCAGGTTAAGAATCAAGAACAGCCATAAGCTCTCAAGGATGCCATTGACAGATCTAGACAAGGTTTTCATCCGTTCTTCAATATTTCTTTATGACCGGGCTAAGAAGATTGCTAATCAGGTTGGATTCATGACATTTTCTCGTGGAGTCGATAAAAACTTCCAATCCATCTTCTATCTACTTCCTCTCTTCTTGTCTTAGGTTTTCTTGCATGAGACACAAAGCAGCAGGCTACCACAGATCTAATTAACTGGGCAGATTCAGAATAAGTTTCCAGTGAAACCCATCTCGTTAGATTTTCCAAAATCACCAAACTTGTTGCCCCTATTTTTGGGGGTTTTTCCGAAAAAGTTTCAGAATCAAAATTTTGAGTGGAACCGGCTTGTTCAAGATTGAAGCTTACCCAACAAACCTATGTCCTAAATTTTTCCTAAAAAAAATACTTCTCGGCAGGGCGCTATTTTCAAGGGTTTTTCAAAAGTTGTCTGAACACATTTGTGTTTACAGTCAACAGGCAAGTTCTTCTTCACAGAATGACAATTTGGCGTCCTTGGGCTCCAATTGAACAACCAGACCTTGCACCAGCAACTCTCCAACCAGATCTTACACACATTGCTAGAGAGCAAACGGACATCATCAGCAGTCTGTGGATCTTTATCTTTGAAAAGAATACATCTCCCGCTCAGTGGAGAGCCGCAGCAATTACTTTGGACGAAGAAGAAAGAAAGGCTGATCTTGCAACAAAAAGACCAGTATTACCACCTCCCGCATGGTAGTAAGCACCTTGGCTTGCCAGCTGCGAAGAGGTCATTCCAAGCACGGAGCCGCCAAAGTTACCAAGAGCAATAGCTTGCGCAAGAAGAGGAGATGTCGTATCATCAAAGCATTGACTATCCGAAAAAGGAAGAAGTCAACACATGGATCAAGGAGCTGTTGACCAGAAGTGGTGAAGTGTGAAAAGACACCTAGGAAGGACGTCCTACCTTCCAATTGGCATTTATGATACTTGAAGTTGACTTGATGCCTCATTCCAAGTCAACTCAAGAAGGCATTAAATGTAGTTGGAGTTAACTTGATGTCCCTTTCCAAGTTAACTCCATATCCCTAAATCATGCATTGGTCGATCCCACCGACATGATGTCTAATCGCCTATGATTTGTGGATCTTTAGATCTCCACTAAATGTGGATGTCTATTTTGGAGGATACTTTCATTAAAGTTCACCTTCGCTATATTTTCTCAACAATCAAGTAGTTTCCAGTTGACTCTTTGTTGACTTTCAGTTAACTGAAGTAGCTTTCCAGTTAACTGCTTGTTCCCCCTATTTAGGAATAAATCTTGCTAATTGATTGGCAAGAACTAATTGTTAACTCAAGGAGATTTTGGGGTTGCCCACTCCTTTGAGTTCTATAAATAAGAGCCTTGGGCTCATTGTTTGTTTAACTTTTACTTGCTATGCAAAATTGTTGCGCCATTGTTGCCAACAGCTTTGAAAGTGGATATTTGTTCACTCTTGGATGAGAGTTTGTTGGTTGATTGTAATTGTGCATGATTTCATGCCTTTGCTATCCCAACCTTTGTAATTCGTTGATGAAGCTTGAAGAAGAATATCAAAAGGCCCTTGCATTTTGATCTACCTATTTGAGTTATGTCTACGCCTTCAGATCTAATAACTTATTTCATTTCTCTTCTGACAGGGTTCCTCCTGATATTTGTCATTGATGTTGTCGTCATATTTTACCGTATTGTACTTCCGATTCATACTTCTGATAGGGTTCCTCCTCCTTAGCAAGATTGTTGGCCAAGACACTGCCAATTTGTTGTTTCTATAAACCATTTCAGCCTTATACCTCTGGATATAGGGTTCCTCCTCCCGCGTGTCTCTCGTGATCTAGCTTCATCGTAAAGAGTGTTTGTTGTACTAACCTTTATCCCTGTGATATACCGAGTTTAGAGCTCCTTGGCCATATTCCCCTCGTGAGATCTGGCGACCCTGTGTGGATCCAACCAACCCATTCCCGCTCCTTTACCCTCATGCTCTGTTTACCTTGAAGGTATTGGATAGATAAAAGCTAGAATAGTCGTAGTTAAGATCTACCGAAACCAGAGAAAAAGCTTAGCTACGGCACATTGTGTTTGTGCACCCTTGTGTCCTACCGCTGAAGTACAAAAAGATAGGAACCTTAGTTAACCATTCCCTTACTTATGCATTGCTTTCAGCAGAGAGGGACTTCTCTTTAAATAACGAAGAAGTGTTGCAAAACATTTGAAATAGTTGAACGTTTACAATCAGCACTCCAGAGGTGCTAATTTAAACGCCAACATATTTGAAGGTAGCCCAAGTCTGTAGGAGGTGTGCACATGTCCCATTAGGAGGCATAGCCAGTTGGAAGCTGCTACATTGGCTCATAGAGAAGGAAAAGTGAGATCGCTTTCAATTTGGAAGAATTGATATTTCAATTGTTGTTATCAACTAAGTCTCTGTAATAGGTCAAAAATATTTCTGTACCATTTATTAATAGTGAGTGAGGAGTTTTTTGCAATTGTAATATGTAAATTCACATGTTATGCTTGAATGACAATCATTCACTTGGTGGTTATGTTTTTTTTTTTTGGATTTCATAGAGAAATCAATTTTCTAAATTCGGGTACTTATTTTGTACATTAAAAACAAAAAGTAATAATCAAATCAAAACTTCATTACAGCCGATCCTCATGAACTGTTTGACAAAAATGTCATTGAGGAAAAGTACAAAATTTTGTTAGAAACTAGGGTGGTATCTTATAGTGGTATCAGAGTAGAAGATTCTACCAACCTATTGGGTGGTTCAGAGATTTAAGATTTTCAGTTGTAATCATGGCATCAAAAGATAAAAAGGGGTTGGTCAATATTCTCTTGGATGCAGGTGGTAAACTTGGATATCTATCTCAACCAAGGGATGTTATTCTCAACACTCTGGTTACTTCATGTTTTAGTGAAATCGTGAGATTTTTAGCGCCTAAAGCTCCTTACAATGATAATACATTGAAAGAGATAATTCAGTTGTTGGTGGACAGTTTCTAGGATATTATTGATATCACATGTGCTCATTTTTTTAGAAGGGTTTCTATACTTGAAACATTTGTAAAACTTAGATTGAATAATATTATGTTGGATTTGGGAATGGATGATTTGATTCACAAAATTTTTCACCATTTCTTTGCTACAACCAGAAAAGTTCATGTTAATGTTAGGCAGCTATGCAAACCATTATGGTTTTGGTTATTAATGAAAGTGATGTGCCTCAATCATTTTTTTCTATCCTATTGGATAACAGGAAGAAGGGTGATTTGTAATGTCCCCATTCTTTCACGAGCATCAGATATGGTGGATTAGCCTATAACATCAACCCTCGTAGGCTAATGGTTCTGGATAGAGGGTCACTTGAACGGGTACTTGGTCGTGAATTTGCAGTATTGATATCTGGAGTATGGTGACGGGGTGTATTTGTGCATTTGGCGTGATAATTGTGCTTAAAATTATGATCTCCACCTTTTATTTCACCTTCTCTGGCTTAGGGACCATGTGTCTATTATTTAAAGGGGTCACTTTATATTTTTCAGTTACTATTCATTGATAAAGTGAAAAAAGAACATAACTTAAGTGAATAGTGCCATTTTAATGAATAGTGTTTTCAATGAGAAATTATAAAAGGCAAAGAGAAAGTTCAACCCTCTCATGTTATGATATGTTTTTACTGATTGAAGCTTGTGAGTTGGAGTTTGGGAAGAGGGAAACTGGGGTTCCTGATTTCTGCAGTGGGTGAGCTTGGAGGGGGCTTGTTGTTCGAATTTGTGCTTCTTGATGGTGTGAAATACCACCTTAAAGTTGCAGATCTGAGCTTGGCTGCTTCATTGGGAGCCATATATTGCTGATTACAAGTTGTTAGAGCTATTTCCAGTGGGGGTTTTTGCTGCTAGTGACTCCATTTTCAACTACAAGGGAGTTGTTCGCATTTTAGAAGGATTTTGGAGCTGATTTGAGCATCTACAGCCAGCCGCACTATTTTGAGGGTTTCACTAGCTCAAAGGAAGAAAAACACCTATCTTTAGTGGCTGCAATTTCCGCCCTTACCCTAGGAAGACTTTCAATCCGGATTTCGGTGGGAGAAATTCGTATTTTAGTTTGTGTGAGCAATTTACTAAGGGCGGGTACTGTAGCAAAACACTATTCACAGTGTTATATGGCTGTAAGTTAAAGTTTGGTTTAAGATATATGTAGCTATAAATCTGATGTAAGTTGTATGTTGAATGCTTCTTATTATGTAATGAAGAAATCATATTTGGCCACTAAATTGAGCAATATACTCAAGGTTGTTCAGTAGCTTAGTTAATTTGAAGTTTCCATTGTATGTATATGCTTGTTGTTACCGCTTTAACATTATTTGCAAGCAAACTACAAACTGAAAACAAGAACACATCACGGGAAAACAAAAATTAGACCTACAACCACAGAGAAAACAAATCAGCAGAGTGTCGGCTCATTACAGTGGTATCAAAGCAGTTTCCTGCCAACCTGTTGGGTAAGTTTCAACTGCAGCTCGGAAGTTTCAGTTGAACATGGCTATTTCTCAGAAGCAGTGAGACAAGAATATGAAAAATCTTAAACAAAGCTTAAAAGAGTTGGAAGACATAAATAAATTGTTTTTAGACCCTACTACCTTAGACAGAGCAGCAAGGTATGCGGCATCCATCTTTAGGTCCACATCACAGAACAAAGAGAAGAAGAAACAAGAGGTCACTACAGTATCTAAAGGCCTCTACAATGAATTCTTAGCAGTTAACGACCAGCATACAGCTGATCCCTTGGAGAGCAAAAATCAGACCTTAGAAGATCCACTTGCTGATGATGAAGTTGAAATTTCTAAGGCAGTTGTAGGGGAAGAGCACTTGAGTCCTTTTGAAGATGAAGAAAAGTTAGAACACGAGGGTGATGGGCCTAAACAAAATGCTGAAAGTAACCTTCATGTTTTTAATAATCCCCCTCTTGAGATAGAAGTTGATATGTCCCATGTCAACCCACTTTATGAGGTAGAGTTGTAGGATGACTACCTTTGAGGAATAAGTGACAAGAAAGGGCCCCAAGGAAATCAATGAGGCTGAGCTCCCTTTCTAAATTTTGCATCAGTACCACGATGAGACTTGATCACTTAAAGGATGCCAATCTAATGTGCAAGTGATTGGCTAATTCATGAATCCTACAGGCCTGCCCATGCTGATCGAACGAGCTTATTTTTGATTCCCAGGGCCGAGCCACCGGCTGGTGAGGCTGGAGCAATTTTACCGCCACTGCAGGAGTGGAGGAGGTCACCGCCTCTTTAGCCCATATACGGGAGGATTGTTGACGCGGCTGCGTGGATTGGTCAGCGTGGTACCACCCATTTTGCATGGCGGTGCCGCCGATCTCGCGAGGTGGTCCGCGGACGTAAGCGTCTTCGGACCGCTGTTCTGAGGTTAATTGCTTGCAAGATTGGTATTTAGTTTTCCAACATGCGGGTGTGTATCCAACAAGGTTTGTTGCTTCTTTTCCTCAGAGGCTACTGGTGGACACAGGGTTACAGAGGGATTATAATGATAGCAGGCATGATGGCATAGGTGGATATCACATCCATGAGAGTTTAGCGGAGGTTATGGAGAGATGTTACGTAGCAGATGCTTCCAGATATTCTTACCTCCTCATGATGGATGGATGTGAGTTCGGTTTATTTTGGGATCCAGGTGGAGACAAAGTTAGCACTGCCGTTTGGATGGGTCCCAGTGTGTTGCTTCACCACTTATGGTATGGTGGAGTTAGGATCAGTGTTGAGGGCATCTTGAATAATACCTAGTGAAAACTCATGCCTTCACAACGAAGATTAGCTCATAGTTTGCAGCAGTATGAAGATTACATTCCAAGACGAACCTTATCACGAAGCAAAAATGAGAGACTTGGTGTAGTATCCAAAGGTCTCTATGATGTGTTTGACTTTGGGCTAAAAGGTGATAAGTCAGCAGAGAATTACCTACAGCCTACAGATGGGCATGAGGTTGAAAATGAAGTTGTTGTTGATAAGGAAATCTTACAACATGAAAATAGTACGGTGGAACTCCAAAATGAAATTCACAGCGCTCAAGAAGTTGTTATTAGTAATCGAGCACGTACCGGGATTTTCAGACAGTAAAGGATGAAACTCCTGCATCAAAGATGAGAGGAGATTTCACCGAGGGATGATGTTTCTACAGAGTTGCCACATGTTGGTACTAGATATTTGGGTACTGACGATGCAATTTATGGTGAAGATTCATGCCACAGTGAGTCTAGTTTTTCATATCAGACCGTAGGAAACCAATAAAAAAATTATTTAAGGGCAATGAATCCTGCGGGATCGGTGAGATCGTGCGTGGATAAGTGCATGCTTTAAGAAGAAGTAAGATATTACAAAACAGCAGCCTCTTGGCAATATATGCTGAGTTTCATCCATGAGGTACAGCAGCAAAGACTTAATATATTGTGGGCGGGGTTGAGCAGTACACGATGCCGCTTTACCAAATGGTGAGCTGGCGACGATCTGGCCGTATATCAAAGTGCAACTCTAAAATTAGAGAGCTTGTATGGGAGTGATAAGTTCCGTATCCCTCGATAGGGCTAATTAAGGTTGCGACAAAGGACTGCTGCTGAGCCAGAGCATTTTGAGCTGCTGTCGCCGATGTTACACTTTGGGTGATCTTCTATGATGATGGGCATAGTGATAGTAGTTTATCCTTTGCGGAGTTGCATGCACTTCGAGAGGCAGTTGGAATTATGAAACAAAATTACCTGCGACTACTTGCAGACAGAGATTTCCTTCTAGAGTGGGGTTGCATCTGTCATAAGGCTTTGAAGGGAAAAGAAGAGGAGGGAGATGAGCTCACTTATGAGCTAGAGATGACTATGGATTCTTTGAAGAGCACTCAATTGGCCCTTCAAGAGTCACAGTCACGGGTCGAGGAGCTTACCGTGGTATCGAGTTTGGGATAGTCTTCACCCTCTTTCGACATAGTCCAGGTTTCCAGCAGTTGGTGAAGAACATATGCCCACGGATTGTGGTTGTGAGCAAGTTGAGGATGTGGTTACTACATCCAACACGGTTTCAGGTGCAGTTGATACAGATAGGATGAGAGCCTTGGTTGAGAGTTGCAGAGGGCCATGTGTTGCACCTGGTTCTCCTAAGTTTAGTCCCATGATAGGTGATGCAGAACAGATTATTGATAGCTCTTGTGACATGGTAGTTGACTCACTAGAGAGTTATGTGTCAACTCACGACACTACTCCATTCACTTCACAAGAGATATGCAAAGCAACATCTAGTTGGGAGATTGGTTCTTATGTCAATTTGTTTCCCTCTCCTGGGAGCAAATCCGTCATTTCATCCCATACAGTTGATTATGATTGGCAGATTGATGAGCCAATTCAGGAGTATGATTCAATGTACTGTTCCAGGGACTTGGTAGTGGATGATTCAGATCAGTATAGAGTGATTGTGCAGTTTGTGAATAATCCCTTATTTGAGTTTGATGGTGGTTTGATCTATGATAATCCACTCTTCGAGCTGGAAGCTAATCAGACTCTTGATACTAGTTTAGGGTTGAGCAATAATCACAGTGTTTGGGATCGTCCTAGTGCATCGGGATTCCAAATAGGGCTCATGGAGGAGTTTAATAGTGTGTACATGGTGAGGAATGCTTACAGTTTTGCCTTTGATCCACCTGTACATGATTCATATTCGATGCACAATTCTTGTGCGCAGGGTGATTCTCTCGATGCAGTCAAGGGGAGTAACTCATTACTGTGTCCCAAGTTACAATCTTCAGAAGAAGGGACTAAAGGCTGCACATACCCGACTCAGTTGCTTGCAGGGGATTACTTGCAGGGACAACAATAAGTTGTCCATCATGCTAATATGTATCCGACAGGGGTTGCTACTTTAACGTCACAGGGATTTCATACGAATACATGGTTACAGGGTGTTTACGGTGTCAACGGACATGATGGTTTGATTAGTTATCACTTCCATGGGTGTTTTAGAGAGATTGTAGAGAGATATTGTGTTGCGGAAGTTTCCAGATATTTTTGTCACTTCATGACAGATGGATGTGAGTTCAGGTTGTATTGGGATCCGAGTGGTGACAGGTCTAGCACGACAGTTTGGATGGGTTCTGATAGGTTGCTTCACCATTTTCAGCATGGTGAAGTTGTGATCAGATTTGCGTAGAGGAAGTCAGAGGTTATCGGACATGGCAGACTGCCATTTTGGGTTTGGGATCCAGGAATATTGTGTGCAGTTGTGTTTATGCTGGAGTTTCAGGAGTTAGTTAGCGATGCATGGGACGTTGCATAGTTCTTCTTTTGGGCCTTCCGAGGAGTGAAGTTTCTTTGTAGTAAAGATTGCTTGGGGACAAGCAATTTCAGGGAGGGCGGATCCAGAATAACTCTGCATTCTTTCAATACGCAGCACTTGACATGCATTAGCTTACAATATCAACCTCAGAGGGCTAATGGTCTTCGAGTAGAGGGTCACTTGACCCGCAATTTGGCTGTGAATTCCAGCATTGATATCCTGGAGTATGGTGACGGGTGTATCGTGCATTTCCATGATAATTGTGCCAAAATTATTATGATCACCTTTTTATTTCTACCTCTCGCTTTAGGGACCATGCATATTTAAAGGGGGCTAATTTTAGAGTTTTTCGCCATCATTCATTGATAAAATCGAAAAAAGAATATAACTAAGGAATAGTGCCAATTTTAATGAATAGTGCTTTCTAAATGAGAAATTGCAAAAGGCAAAGAGAAAGTCTCAATTTCCTATGATATGTTGTTTTTGCCTATGTTAATGGATTCATGAAGTAGGTTCTGTTCGGTCCGTTCAATCGGGTCCAATCTGTCCGGCTCTTATACACCCGCCTCGGTCCGGAATTTGTCTGTGTTTCAGCTGTGGTCCTGATCCAATGGGTCCGGACAGGGTTCAAAAATTTCGAACCCGAAAGAATTTGCAACGAATTTTGTAGATTTTTCTTCGGTTCACTGGTTTTAATCTGTGCTTGGTTCTGAACGAGGTGTCTGCAGGGGTGTTCAAAGATTGCTCTAATGGTTTCAAACAAGGGCACGACATCCATTCAGTTCTCCACGCGACTGATATACAAAGCAGAGCACACTGCTCTAGAACCTGAATCGATGCAGTGGAAACACACCAAATTCTGCTAAGGCTGCTCTAGAACTCGAGTCGATGCAGATGACCCTACCCATACCCCGCGGAGAAGCCGTGGCATCGCTCCACCATTGTGATGCGTCGGGTCTCCTGCCTTTCGCCCACACTAAATAAAATAAATTTTCAATAAATAGAATAACTTCAAAATAATGAAATAATTAAAATTTTGTGGACTACTTAATATTATTAATGTTAAAATTAATTTAAATATAATCATAATGTATATATATTATATTGACATAGTTATAATGAAGAACCTAATTATAATGTTGACAAAATTATTATAATAATGATATATAAATATAATTTATTATTAATATTAAAATTTAATATTTATATTAAAATATTGATTGCAAATATTAGTATCGATATAAGTATATTGTCTTCATACTAGCATATATATTTTAAATAAATTTATATAAAATACAATATAGAAATATACTTATGCAATAGAGTAGGATATCTCATATTAATGTATCTTCATACTTCTTATTAGTTATTACTTATATAATTTTTACTATGTTATTTGACTATTAATATGGTGGTGTATTCTGAACTTAAATACTGCTGCAAATATGTATATATTTCTGATTTTTATATGTTTTTGTATTACCGAACCCAAAACGAACCCAAACCCAAAAAAAAAATTTCCCGACCGCTTAACTGGTCTTACTAACTCCAACTCCGGTAACCCAAAACCAACTGTAACTTAGGTTTTTGCTTGCTTGAGCTTGTGAGTTGGAGTTTGGGAGAGAGGGAAAACTAGGGTTTCCTGATTTTTGCAGTGGGTGAGCCTGGAGGGGGCTTATTGTTTGTTTACGAGCTTCTTGATGGTGTGAAATACCACCTTAAAGTTGCAGATCCGAGCTTGGTTGCTTCATTGGGAGCCATATATTGTTGATTACAAGTTGTTAGAGCTATTTCTAGAAGGGGTTTTTTCCTGCTAGTGACTCCATTTTCAACTACAAGGGAGTTGTTTGCACTTTAGAAGGATTTTGGAGCTGTTTTGAGCATCTACAGCCAGTCACATTATTTTGAGGGTTTCATCAGCTCAAAGGAAGGAAAACGCCTATCTTTAGTGGCTGCAATTTCACCAAGAGGGGGTGCCCTTACCCTAGGAAGACTTTCAATCCGGAATTCGGTGGGAGAAATTCGTATTTTAGTTTGTGTGAGCAATTTACTAAGGGCGGGTACTGTAGCAAAACACTATTCACAGTGTTATATGGTTGTAAGTTAAAGTTTGGTTTAAGATATATGTAGCTATAAATCTGATGTAAGTTGTATGTTGAATGCTTCTTATTATGTAATGAAGAAATCATATTTAGCCGCTAAATTGAGCAATATACTCAAGGTTGTTCAATAGCTTAGTTAATTTGAAGTTTCCATTGTATGTATATGCTTGTTGTTACCGCTTTAACATTATTTGCAAGCCAACTACAAACTGAAAACAAGAACACATCACGGGAAAACAAAAATCAGACCTACAACCACAGAGAAAACAAATTAGCGGAGTGTCGGCTCATTACATGATCATGGAATCCTATCAGTTGAACAAGAACTAGCTGAAAAGGTAATTGTTCAATGTGAGAAGTTGAAACCTTTCTTGGTTAATGAGGAGCAAGTGAATGAAGGGGAGTTCATTGCAGAATATTTGGATGGAGAAGGTACCTTGACACATGAGAAGTATGTGACAGAGCATTAGGATGA
>VDFB02004343.1:0-62735 GCA_007258455.2 Sequoia sempervirens | reverse complement strand
TTTCAAATTTGGATGCCAACCTTGGGCCCATTGGAGCTAAATTTGGTAGGTATATTTTCAAATTTGATTCTCCTTTTTGAGCACATGAATTCTACGATTTTTCTCACTATTTGGTTGAGAATTAGCAAGCATTTGAGGAGGACACCCCTTGATTGCAAGATCTAAGGTTAGGACAAAACTCCTACCACGTTTGGTCAAGTTACATAGTGTTCTAGTGTTGATTGAGACCCTTGAAAATATTTCCAAGCTGAGTGATCAAGACTACTTAGCAGATTTGAAGCAAATCAGTAATTGTGAGACTACATTGATTGATTGGAGTTGTGATAGGGGCTGCACCAAACCACATGGGTTGTTGATGACCATTAAGGGGCGAGTGTATCCCAAAAAAATGTTACTAGTCATGGCAAGTTCGTGACAAACTAGTGATCAAAGGATTGGCATTGGAGTCAAATTGCTCACAAAACTAGCGAATTAACTTAGATGCCTAGTTTGTTGAAGCTTAATTCAAGCATCTAGATTGCACTAAAGTCGCCAACACTTAGGCCCATCCACAGAGGGGATGTTCATAGTATACTAGATCGCCATCAACATATGTAGGCAATGGGGATTCCAACTTCATTCAACCTGCACCTCCTAGTTTTGCTATGGATTCCAGACCATGTGAGCCTATAAGTTGGTTCAATATACTTAAATTCATTGTAATCAAGACTATGTGCCACATTTACTGAGCTGCTTAATTGATTTACTGTGAAGGTTTACCTCATATGTTAATGTGATTGTTGACCAATTTGTATCTACAACAAAGATTTGAATTATACATCTACAATCTAAGTATCACCAAAGGGTTCCCTCTAGCATTTCTTGTGCAGTCTATTTGTCAGTTACCCTAGTAGAAAAATAAAGGTTTACTAATAAATCTCTATTAAGTAACAATTAGTATAACACATCCTACACTTGTATCTTAGAGAAGTTTACATATTTTTCTATAGCTATAAGAGTATTATTAGGATGGCGATTGGCTCAACAAACCAAACATGTAAACACAATTCAATTACTTGGGATTTAATTGGGAAAAAGTCAAAAAGAATAAAAAATGATGCTTTTCCGTTCAACATGGTCCAAAACAATTTTTTATTTTTTGCTTTTCAAAACTAGTGCAAAGGTTTGGGGGCGGGATCACCTAGTGGGATCGAGGGTTAGCGCTTTTAACCAAGGTCCAAGACCCCTCCAAACCCTTCAAAAAACGACTAACTTTCACACTTTTAGATTTGAGGGTTTTCAAAATTTTATTCCTTTTTTTAAAGATTTTCACATTTGACTTGGCTGAGTTTCAATGACAAGACTTGCTTGGTTCAACGAGTTTGGCTAGACTCACCAAGTACTTGGGTCTCGAGTCTTTGGGCCTTAGTACACTTTGCCCACCTTGAGACTTGCCAAGTTTGGGTGAGTCTTAGCGAGTCTTGTAACTATGATAAGGACAACATTAAAATGTTTAATATTTATAAATACTTAAAATTCAAAATTTAATAAAAATGAAGGAAAATCATTAAATTAAAAAAAAATTAAATCAATGTTTCAAATTTTATTGAATGAGAAATTTACTCGATGTACTAATTGCTTTTACTATCGTGCATATGTCTTGAGAAAAGAGATCACCTAAAGCATGTTTGTAGGTCTCAATCTTGGATAGGATCTTCACCCTCATTTGTGGACTTTGCTTCATAGCGTCTATGACAATGTACGCCTCCCATAACCTCCTCATCAGCCTTGAAGTTATCAAGAAATTGGAAGGTTGGTTTGAGGAAGTTGCACAAGCTTGAAATACCCTATGAAGTTGCTTTATCGGCTTTGAATCCCTAACCAACTATGACAATAGAATTAGTCATTTCTTGCCAATAAGGGGGGAACTAAAACACCAAAAAATATATCAGAATTTAAAAAATAATTGAAAAACATAAACCCTCGAGAAAATTATGAAAATAACAATTAACAAATTAAAATAAAAATGAAACAAGAAATTAAAATGTTACCTTTGCTGCATCGAAGGGAATATTGCAAAAATGCCAAAAATTCCCTGTTGGGTTCTTGAAGGGAATGTGGTTGCATTTGTTCCAATTCGTGTATTGATGATGGTTGGGAATTGGAGGTAGTGTGTGGAACAACACAACTTCCCAAATTGGGAACTCTCTTCCTAATGCTAGAAGAACCCAATCCACTTCCACTTCTAGACATTGAAGTAATGGAAGTTGCTTCCACATATTTGTTGGTTGTACTGATCTTTGTTCTTTATTTTTAAGGTCTCTAATTACAAAGCCACCTCTTTTAGGGTCTCTTTTAGGACCTTAGGTGGAACATTCGGGCATAAGGAAGCATCATGTTCAGCTTTGTGGGTAAGGTGATATTTGAGCAGTTAATGCCTCCTACTAGAAACTCCCACACCACAATATTTGCAAAACGCTTAAACTCTTTTTGTGCTTGGCATTCCATGCTTCCAAGAAGGGTCTTTCCTTTTTGGTTTAGACATTAAGAATTGAAAATTCTACACCATGGAGAGAAAACGAGTAAGGGATAATTAAAAAAATGCAATAAAATTATAAAAATGAATAAGATAAAAAACAAGAATGCAAGGGAAAAATTAAAACAAAATAACCCTAGTGTTTTTTATACTTTTTTCTTTAATTTTTTGGGTTTTAAATTTTACAATGTACAAAACTGAAATTCTTAAAAAAATGTGCTATAAAATGTAAAAAGGAAAGAATGAGACAAAAGTTTAAGATTTGTGGGCGGAGGCCCTAGCTCGGTTGGCTAAGTAATTCCGTTGCGGCTCTGCTGGTCACGAGTTCTAGTCTCCCCCATCCCGTGGTACCAGAGGGCGTGTCGCGCCAGCGCCGCCGGTCACGTTAAAAAGTTTACCAGGCGCACTGCAGTTTATAGGGGGTCGTGCTACCCGATTCCTGCAGTCTAAAAAAAAAAAAAAAGTTTTAAGATTTTCAACTTATCTTGACTTGATGCTTGAAGTTGGAAGTCAAAAATGTGTATTCAAATCCAAGGTCTTATATCAGCTCTTCCTTGGCACAAGTCCACTATTTTTATTGAACCCTACCAACTCTTTGCACAAGAATATTCAGCTCTGTTGAAGATTCAAATGATATCTAAGTAGAGTGGAAATAGTTTGAAAGCAAACAAACAAGCGAGAATGGTAAAAAGAGCAAATGAATGTGTTATAATGTCTTTAGGGGCCTTGCCTTTGAGGCTTACATTTGATGTGCTTTTCTTTTAGATTTATTGAAATGGGGATTTAAAAAAATGCTTTTAAGGTGTGGGAGTTGGCCTTGCTTATTTGCCAAGTCTCGCATTGGAACTTGCGAGTCTTCGTAGACTCGTAAGTCTAGGCACGAGACTTAGTAGATTCACAAGTTGGAGCCATAGACTCATCAGGGTCACCTTGGACTAGATGGGTGAGAATCCAACTAGTCTCAATACTATGGTTCATCCATCCAGTTAGACTTTGAGATTAACAACCATATTCAATGGGTCAATAATATATGTTGTGCCTACCCTTTTATGAAGGGGAGATTAAGGATCACTTAATTTTCAGATATTCTATCTACCCTAAGATCCAAGGTAGATAACACAATTTTACAGAGATTTGGATGGTTCCTTATCCATTTTCTTTCACTCTCTTGACATAAGACCATTTTGCTGACTATTAGAAGGCCATTGACATAAGACAATCAATATATCCTTGATCTCTATTATCATGATCTACAGGGTTATAATTTATATCTAAAATAAAAAGAACTACACTCTTTCACAGCTAATATCCTTCCTAATTATCAAAGGAAGACTAGATGCATATTTCACATTTAAGTTTTTAGAATAGTAATGTGTGTTTTTTCATAAAATTCCTATCATAACGGGTCAATACAAGCCTACTAATAATGTCTCTACAATTTATTTGAATTTTAAACAAATAAGCTATAGATGTAGGAGGGTCCTTTGCTAGAGAACACGCTAATGATAGGAGATTAACAATCTTGAAGAAAAGGAAATAGAAATGGAGCAAGGATTGTATTGTATAAATACATATTGTCACATAAGCTTGAGAAATTGTCATTTCTAGGTTGTCTCTCTTTGGCATCACATGTTTCCTAGGCATAGAAAGTTCATATTAGTCATTATACATCAAGCTATGTTATATATAATAGTTAAGCTTTTTTTTTTATCTGTACAAGATGACAAAACTTTAATATTTGATGTTGCTTCTTTGTGCAAGCATCAATTTTTCTTAAGCTTGCCCTTGCAAGTTTTTGAGTCAGCCCACAATATTGTGTCCCGATTTTTGGCCGAAGTAGGACATTCAAATCAACATTTTTCACCAAATTTTCACTTTATGAAACCTATAGCAACTAAACCATTAATAATTTGTAGATGATGTGAACTAGTGATTTGTGAGGATTTGTGTGTAGATTAAATTGTGAAATCTTTTACTCAACTTTTAATAACTTATTTTTTATAGTAAACAACATTTTTAAAAAGTGACGTTTATGTTGTAACAACTTTTTCTATAGAAAGGATAAAATAATTTTAAAATATAGATTTTTAACAACAATATCTCATGCATGAATATTTTTTCATAATTTTTTGTTGCATTCTTTTAATCAATTTTTGAAGTCAGAGTAATTATAATTTGGACATAGGTGTATGTGGCAACACATAACTTGTTTTGTATATATATCGAAATTCATTTTTTTTCCCTTGCTAAAACAAGGACATCAATACTTAGGGCACAAATATTTTTTTAGAATATTTTTCTCTATTTTTCTATTTTTCTACCTGTGTAAAATATATACCTTGATGTTTGGTGAGAAACCTCCATTCACAAGAAATAAAAAATAAATATAATAATAAAATTATATTATGCAAATTAATGCAGACATACAAAAGCTGAATAATATTATGCAAATTAATGTCGTGCTTCTCTCTTTGATTTCATTCAACAAGCTATTACGTATATAGGAGTGTTATCTCCTAAATTATAGGAGAACTAGTATAACCTCCTCTAACCATTTCTTTTTATCGACAAGTTGTTCTAACAACTTGAATATTACAATCCCGTACAATATTTCTTCACACACAATATTCTAATATTTAAACTCACACCATAAATACTTCACATTCTATCCCATGTGAACACTAATTCCCAACATTCCCCCCTTTAGTGTGAACATGGTAAGAACTCACACCCTTCATCTACTGTAAGCCCAACTCTTGTGGGTCATGATCTTGATTCAAAACGAAAGGCACCTTCCATCAACCTTTCATGGTTTTCACACAAGTTTACCACAAACTTGGACATGAACAGGAACCCACTCATCTGTTCATCTCATGTGGTTTTCTGGATCCTGCCACAAACCCTTTCAAGATCCATGAACTGCATTACATTGGTGCTTTTGTTCGCCACTATGCTTGTACATTAGGGAAGTTATATGGAAATCAACATACATATCACAAATCTGAAAAATCCATACTAGAAAAGGTTTCACATTACATTCCATAAGAACACAATGTTCTTAATTGTAGTCACTATTATCGATTACTGCCACTTGATCTCGGACAACATAGACAACTGCCACTGCCACTGGAAGCTGCCCTTGACTTTAGTCATTTTGGGATGAAATGGGAATGGAACATTGGTTATTATTCCCCCCCACAATGTGAAATTTCCACTTATTCACATAACTAGGAACACTGAAAAGTGAATCATATCAGGGTGCATGTTATTGTTTGGATCTTGCTGTCTAGATCTTGTTGCACATGACCACCATTGCCAATGAACGTATTCATTGACCGATCATCTTCTAATGAAGTACGACAGTTAGAGGATCACCGCAGTCAGAGGACCTTTGCAGTCATTTGCTCTCCAATAGATCATTTTTCCAACATTCACACACCACATTGAAAAGCTAAAAAACAAAAAAACACATTGGATATTGTGCATTTGTCATCATATCATGCATGCGGCCCCGTCGTTGATGACTGACGAGAGGTCGCTAATTGACCTCCTTCCTCCGTTGCCTACTGCCTCCAATAGATTTGCTATTTCCTTAGCAGATTTGACTTTTGAGGCTCATTTCATCAATTGTGAAGAAAGAATGTACCCTGGGACGTAGATGCATTGTTGCTGCTAATGCACTACCTCTCTTCTATTCTCAGGTTTCGGACCTATGCAGGTCGTGGGCTTTTAGTTTGAAGAAGTAGCGGGTAGGTGAATTAGCAATTTGAAGCCCTGAAGCGCCAGTGCAGTCAAATATTATATATTTCACGAATGCTGAAGAGAATACCACACTGAAAGTACAAAGTAGGAAGCCTAATAGCTTAGAAACATTAAGCATCGCCTCAACTGTAGTAATTAATTAGTGTTTCATTTGAAACTCTCCTTTGAATGCGCTCACATGAACAAAATGTGCCTTATAATAACACCCAATCTGGATCAGAACCCAATCCAAGTATGGGTAAATTTGCTATGCGCCTAAATAGAGTGGCCGAATAGCCAAAACTTAAATTCACTCTCTTATTGCAAAAGATACAATACCATTGTAGCGTCTGGATATTCTCCAGTACAAACATGCCATTGCTGCCACACAATGCGTTGACTCAGCTCTAGATTGCATGACTTAAACTTGTGAAATCTTTTCAAGCCTGTGATAGGCGAGTGTGGTAACCGTTTGACCGAGCTCTAATGAGCCAACTCTGCCCACTAGTGCACCGCGTGAAAGCCAGGATGATGTTGAGTAAATGAGAGCAAATCTGCAAGCAACTGCATATACACTAGACCATACACAAGAAGTCCACAGCCAAAGGAGTGCAGATAGAGGAAAGAGTCCGTTGCTACACAAAATGTGTGGCTTCCATCAAAATGAACAAACCATTGCGATCAGTTTGCAAGATCCCGCCGACAGAAATGGTGAGCCATCAATCAATGGAAACTCTCGATCACAACCATAGTATGTGCGTATTGATGTTTGAAACTTGTAGCCTGTAAACAAAACTGCCATCGATGTTCTTGCGAGTCGGTAAGAGAGCTTGGCGATTTGACAAGAACAACAATAATCCTATTTTGAAGCCGGTTAGAGGTCTTCGTGACTTGGTGCCTGTCAATCCACGTGGATTGAAGTTTGTGAACAAGGCGTTGAGAAAAATCTCCTTAGCATAGGCTTTTCTTTTCTCGACTCAAGCCTCCAATTATGTTTGTATCTCTGATTTGTCAAGATCGATGCTGGGATCGGGCCTAACAGCCACGAAGGAGGAAACTAGACTCTGATGCATGTGACAGGCAGGTGTCCTTGATCTGCGATCTTGAATCCCAGAGAATGATCTTTAGAAAAATCATTATCAACCATTCTCAGCCTATTGAACCTCAAACAATGGCATGCAAGGCATTCACATTATCTACAGACTAGGCGCTTATTCCACAACAATCGCAATAAAAATAAAAAATCTCTCTCACAATATTCTCACAGATCATGCACATTCAACAACATAAGTCATAGTGAAATATGCTAACCAATTTTTTCGATGAATTAACACACATAACCAGCATTTAATCAACTCGGTTAGCGTTAGCTCCAAATAGAAAACTGAACTTGAAATGAAAACTCCTCAACGTCAAGAATGTGCACTCAAGATCCCACTGAGGGCGAGGTGCTAACATATGACGGAGTGTTGAATTTTGAATTTAAAAACTGATAGGCGGATAACCAGCCATAAAGAACATTAACTGATAGGCGGATAACCAGCCATGAGAACATTTCCACACTACCACCAAACAGTGGGGGGAAAAGATTACATTTAAAACAATTCATCCGCTGCGGCGGGCATCCACAGCACTGTGGGAATTCTCCACTATGAAAGTGGGTATATGAATGTTACAAACAGATTATCCACACTGGCAGTAAACCATCCAGGGGTAATTTAATGAGAATTTAATCAAGTAGTTGCAGCAATAATAATGGGTTAGATTAGTACTACTAATCAGAACCTTACAATTCAAAATGACTGCAAAAACATGAATTACAATGATAGAGAAATGAGATAAAGAGATAAGAATGAATTCCAATAATGTTCTTTGCTTTCCAATAACTGAAATATGATTAAAACTGGAAACTTATAAATCTGATGTAAAATCCTGAGTTCTGGAAATTCATATCAGCAAACTGGAAATCAGGAAAATACTCATAACTCACTCATTTCACCTCCGAATTGATTGAAATCTTTTGCAAATGTCTCTCAGGAGGTAGGCGCCCAAATACCAAGCACCAAACAGCAGCAATTTCCAACTTTATTTAACTTGCACAATTCCCAATGCACTTAGAAAGGTACGGCCCTCTTGGGAGGGGCGATTTTTATTTAAAAATCAGAAACTTAAAAATAAATTCCCAAAATTTGCATGAAGGGTCGCCCAAGGTCAGCAAATAGATTGGTTAAGTACCCAGAACCAATTTCAAACTGGTAAGTAAACTATGAATAAAAATCACCTTCAGCAATAGATGAAACAGCAAACCAAAATTGCCAAAATCTCCAGAATTCTTCAACTGTTGAGCTCAATCTGCTAGTCTGGATGAGAAGCAGCAATGAAAACCAACTAGGTGTTGTATTTCAAACACGAAATTGGATTGAAACTAGGAGGTAAGCATCCCTCGAAGTAAAAACCAAGTTGTCATTTCGACAGCATAACATTAACATAAATTCATCCATCCCAATGCTGGAACAATGCCTTCATTTTATAGAAGAGTAGAAGACTCTTCAATCCCTCAAGAAAAGACGCCAACAGTCACAGAGACTCTTCAAATTTCCAAAAACCATTCAGCTTCTCAAAAAGGCATCCACTTTACAAGGCAATATAAAATCTTTATTTTAAAATAATAACTCCTTCAAAAAGGCATCCACTTTATTTCCCAAGGCATTAAAAGACTTTAAATATTAAATTTATCCTCCATGATGACGTCCCCCTTCATGACCACCTTTTAAGAACAACTTGAAGTTAATGAACTAGGCCAAGGGGTCAACTTGAAATTAAAACATTAATGCCTTGAAATATATTATTTCACCAAAATAATGCTTTTTAAAGCCAAAATCAAACCCAAGCAACTGCTCCAACTGAAAATGACTTAATGAAGGCTAACAACTGAACCACTGCCAAAATTAGTATTTACTAAAAATAGTAAATACCTAGAAATGCCACAAACCACCAAACCAGGAAACCCTAATTTCACTTCTGATCAACCTACGGATTTCTGGAAATAGGCTATCAGTCAAAGAAGAGCGTATGGCCAAAATGGGGACATTACACATAGCCCAAGATTTTCTCGTCGTTCTGATACCATATTAAACATATGGGCACAAACATACAAAAGCTGAATAATATTATGCAAATTAATGTCGTGCTTCTCTCTCTGATTTCATTCAACAAGCTATTACATATATAGGAGTGTTATCTCCTAAATTATAGGAGAACTAGTATAACCTCCTCTAACCATTTCTTTCTATAGAAAAGTTGTTCTAACAACTTGAATGTTACAATCACGTACAATATTTCTTCACACATAATATTCTAATATTTAAACTCACACCATAAATACTTCACATTCTATCCCATGTGAACACTAATTCCCA
Organism: Sequoia sempervirens; assembly: GCA_007258455.2. Taxonomy (NCBI): domain Eukaryota; kingdom Viridiplantae; phylum Streptophyta; class Pinopsida; order Cupressales; family Cupressaceae; genus Sequoia; species Sequoia sempervirens. The sequence goes on along the minus strand of VDFB02004343.1, from coordinate 53,060 downwards.
ACATTTAACAACAATATCTCGTGCATGAATATTTTTTCATAATTTTTTGTTGCATTCTTTTTATCAATTTTTGAAGTCAGAGTAATTATAATTTGGACATAGGTGAACCGTTCCCGAGACATATGGACGCACGTACAGATGTGGGACAAGGATGCCAACCGGACGAAAGGGACCTGGGATTGGATATGGAACCGCGTGGAGGCCCTTGCCACTGATGCTACTGGAATTAAGGAATAGTAGTTAAGCACTTTCTGGAATATGGCAACACATAACTTGTTTTATATATATATCGAAATTCATTTTTTTTCCCTTGCTAAAACAAGGACATCAATACTTAGGGCACAAATATTTTTTTAAATATTTTTCTCTATTTTTCTATTTTTCTACCTGTGTGAAATATATACCTTGATGTTTGGTGAGAAACTTCCATTCACAAGAAATAAAAAATAAATATAATAATAAAATTAAAAATATTCAAAATTATACATTTTGGAAAGCTTATAATAAGGGCTACATACTTACAAAACATAATTTTTAAATGAATTTATTTGATCCTTCAAAAGGTAAAGAAAATGTGGTTTTTTATTAGCATTTTGAAAGGTGTGAAGGAGACTCCATTGTGGGTATGATTTAAGATTAGAGGGGTTCTATCCAAGGAAGGGGGTCTTATCTAATCCTCCTCATTAAAACCATTTAGATGGAACCCCTCAAGGCTTAGATCATTAAATTTTCAAAAAAAATCTGATTTTAGGCAAAAATCAAGATGTCCCAAAAGTCGTACTCATTATTGTGGGATCACCCTTCTCTCTACCAAAGCAATGGTTTATAGGTATACCCATATAATTCATTTTAAAATAGTAAAATAGTAACCTTCTCACAAATATATTGTTGAGGACTTTACTAAAGCATTGAGTTCATCTTCTAAAAGTTGCTGATTATTAGTTAATGTTCTTTGTGAAGTTGGATTATATATTAATCTATAAAGATAAAGTTTGGTTCATAAATAGATGAAAGATTTACAAGCTTATATGAGAGGAGGTAGAATTTAGAAAATAGCAGAATGAAGTTGCTAAGTTATGTCAAGTATTACTATAGTAGGTATAAAGGAATTCATGATGATGCCATCCATCCATCCCTAGCCTCATTCACTTTTAGGTAGAATCATCTTAGGGTCATCATACAAAATGTAAGATCACAAACTACCTGTTCCAGGTTAAGATGCTTTGAATTATAATGAGCATGTGTTTAGTGGCTTTGAAGAAGCACCTCGTTCGAGATACTTGATCTAATTCTTGGACTATCGTTTGAACATTGGGGCTAGGGTAAACAATGATTATCAACATTACAAATCAAATCATTTTTGTAGGCTGTCATAACACTTGGAAAGAATGCAGAAAGATGTGAATTATCAATAATTTAAATTAGCCAATGCATGGACATGATAGAAGCAAACATGAGGGAATTAAGGGAATGTATTTGTTGTTGATGTTTAGCAGCTTCGGGCTCAATTCTTACAGCCTCGAATGAAAATATAATTTATTTATGTGTTAATGGCAACTTTACTTTGGCTGACCTTCCTTGTATCATTCTTCCTTGGTCGACCTTCATTGTAATTTAATTATTATTATTTTTATTTTATTCCTTGATGGCCGACCTAGTCATTTGTAAAGGTGCGACCTATCTAGCAATGTATATATAGAAGGTCACTTTCCTTCATTCAAGTATCAAGAAAAGTTCGATCTCCTTCTCCATTAAGTGCGAGTTCTTCAAGAAGAGTAATGTGAATTCATATTAGGAGTAGATTGTGAGTCTATTCAAGTGCAGATTGATGGGCAGACTATTAGTGTGTGCTATAGCCATTGCTGGTGCTGTTTATTGGCTGTGTGTGTGGCCTCATTGTAAAGATACTTGTTGCCATTGCTCATATATATAAGAGTTATATTTGTTGTTGGGTTTTTCTCCCTCAAGAGGAGGGTTTTTCCCAGGGTATCTGTTGTGTTATTGTGTCTGATTTTGAATTAATTTTCTATGCATTAAATCTGATCATAAAACTAACATGGTATCAGAGCGGGTTAGAAGAAGATCTTGATCAGATTTAGTCTTACAGCGATACTCTTTATTCTCCTTCTCATCCTTGATCAACAACATGACAGAGAAAGGTTGAAAGGTTATTGGTGAGGTGTCATGTCCCCGTTTTAGCTGACATTGTTTGTCGAGGAGGTTAGCCTATTATTCGATCCTCGTAGGCTGGCAGGAGAGTGCAGAGGATCATCTAGGGCAGTTACTCAGTGTTTGGTAGCTCCAGTTTCGCAGTTGTGTCAGGTTGGGCCTTCGCAGAATCTTCCAGAGTGCTTTTTCAGGAACTTTCTATTTTTAGAAAGTTAGGTCAGGCGGAAGCTGCTATTTCGGGCAGGGCACCTGGTTCAACCACTCAGCTCAAAATCGACCCAGTTCAGCAGTTTGATGTTCAGACGGAGAAATAAGGAGTATTTAATGAATTATTAAATATTTAATATTTTGACTTTATAATAAAGTCATTTTATTGAAATATTTAAATATTTAATTAATTGGCCTAAATTATAAAGTATTTATTATACTTTATAATAAAGTATTAAATGTGACTTAATGAGTATTTTATATTCATTAAAATATGGACGCCAATAATTAATGACTTCTCCTAAGTTCTAAAGTGCGAATAAAATCATTTAATTTAAATGATTATTTTAAAAGGGAGTTGGGTCGAATTTATCAAAGGGCAGTATATATTCTCAGCAAGGACAAATCGAACCATTATGAAATGTTATTCTAATTTGTCTTTTGCTCTGAGCATTGGAGTTTGCAAACCTTAGGGTTTCTGGCAGACGATCGTTTCTGAAGAATGAAAACTCTTCAGAGATTAGGCAGACTGAGGCTGTGCAATACCAGCTGAAGCTTGCACGGGGTGATTTCATACAGAGGTCACAGACTGAGCTTATCTATTGATTTTGGCAGGGATTCACAGAGAATTTCATCTGGCAGTAGAGACGTCTTTTCAGAGATCATTCTTTTGAGACTTGGAACATTTCCCAAGGGCCGTACTTCATTTATTGCTGCTGCTGTACAGGCCGTACCAGCAAGGGCCGTACATTTTCATCAGAGGAAATCATTCAAGTTTTTGATCACCAGTCTTTTGGCAGAAGGGGCGCCTAAGGTTATAGAAGATATTCCTCTGTTTCTGAGTCTGGATACTGAGTATTTGGAGTTGGCCGTACTATTGCACAATTCCCAAGGCGGCTGCAAAGAAGTCAGGTTTTTACCATAATAAATCTGTATTTCATTTATTTGTTGTTCTTTACACTTGTAAACCATCTGGAAATGAAATATAGTGAAGCGCCTACCTTTATTGATCAAGATCTAGGCTTATTTTGAGTTCTAGAATTTTATTTGAATTTTCCAAGCATTATTTAGTTAAATCGCAGCTTTCAGCATATTGTCAAAAAACCTCAAAATCACAAAAAAAACAGAAAATTGCAAAAAACACAAAAATTTCAGTTAGGGTTTGAATCGAGAACCATCGGGGTTCTGACAGTGGTATCAGAGCACAGATCTCCTGCCATCCTGTGCTTTTTCAGTGCTTTTTCAGAATACAGTGCATTTTTGGGTTGCCTTTTATGAGCCAAGATACTATTCAGTATACCAGAGGTGTAGGGACAGGCAAAGACGAGGATTGGACAGGTCCACCTATCCCAGAAGGTCAGACAGTGTCAGGGGTGCTTGGTATTCACAGATCCAGTTCTGACGGTAGTGAAAACAGTGTTGCAACCCTAATTGCAGAACGTGAGACTTCCTCAGAGACTCGCAGGGATCCAGGGAAGGCGCATGCAGAGGGTGATATCACCGATGAGGAGTTTAGACGGAGGCACGATAATATGATGGATATGATGTCTCAGCTGATGGGTACCATTAGACAGTGTACGCCCACACAGCCACACTACATTCAGATTGGATAGACGAGTGGGACTGCACCAGTGGATCAGCCATTGGCATCCGTACCTAGACAGCCGTCACCGATCTACCAGGAGCGTAGGCCAGGCCAGCCTACTTGCTTACCTAGAGAGACTCCACCACAGACTCCAGGGGCAGAGCATCAGGTACAGCATTAGGAGTTTCAGCCACAAAATGGCATGTCAGTGGCAGACTTGACGAGTTTTCATGGTGAGTACATGTCACTAGCGCCTGAGATCCGGCAGGCACTTACTTTCCATGAGTTTATAGATGTTTATAAACCCAGAGGAGGAGGCAGATTTGACCGCAGACCCCCACAGCATCAGCAGCCGCAGCCACAGGTGAATAGGGATTTGCAGTATGCGGTGAGTAAGATTACATTGCCATATTTTGATGGGTCTGAAAAGACATCAGCGAGTCTTGGGTCCAGAAATTGGACAATTACTTGTCACTTAGACCTATGCAGGAGGATGAGGCAATTAAATTTGCTACTTTACATCTTGACGGAGTAGCACACGATTGGTGGCACCATGGCATGTACACGCTAGGCCATCATGCGGTCAATACCTATCAGGAGTTCACCAGCAGACTGATAGAGAGATTTGATAAGAAGGATCCGGAACTGTATTTCAGAGAGTTGGCTCAGCTCAGACAGACAGGCAGTTTGGATTCATACATTGGTGAGTTTCAGAGAGTGGCAGTCATGGTCACAGGGATTTCAGAACGGAGACTCATCATACTCTTCGTTGAGGGTTTGACAGAACCCATGAGAGGTTGGGTTAAGGCTTTTGACCCTCCTACACTTCAGGAGGCGATGCGGAAGGCAAGGAGTATGGAGCTTGCTGCTCCGAAGAAACAATTTCCGCCTAAAACAAATAACTTGCCTGTCGAGGAGAGTCATACACCAGTTGCAGAACCAAAAAGGAAACCAGTTGCAAGAATTGATGATGCAACTCGGGAGGAATGCAGGAAGAAACAACTTTGTTATTGGTGCAAAGCACCCTACAGCAAGGAGCACGATTGTCCTTTGAGACCGAAGGGCAGAGCCAACCGCGCCATGTGGGTTTACTATGACGATGACGAGTCTGATGATTCAGACCAGCAGGTTGTTTCAGAACATGCAGAGGCCGGGAATGCCTCTACGGAGTTTGGGCCCGATGCCAACTTATCCCCGTTGGTATTATCTACTAGTGTACGGGATGACTCATTCAGGTTTAGGGGATTAGTGGAAGGACAGCGATGTATTGCTATGCTCGACACTGGAGCCACACACAATTTCATTGATGAGAGCTTCGTCAGCAGATGTAGACTCCAGACAGAGGATTTCGCTGGATTCAAAGTTCGGGTGGCAGATGGATATACACTCACTTGCACTCGACGGATTTGTAATCTCACCTCTCATGCTGAATGATTATGAGCTGCAGGCAGATTTTTATGTAGTCAACCTGGGTGGGATGGATTTAGTGTTGGGTATGAGATGGCTCAGGACATCAGTGTGTTCACCCTCAACTTGCCTAAAATGGAGATGAGATTTGAGGTACAGGGCAAGAAATATGTGTTGAGGGGTATTACAGATGGCAGCCTTCGTTCTATCTCTCTCGTTAGTGGGAAGAGCGAGAAGGTAGAGGAGGATTTTGTGCAGACCAGGCATGGTTATGCTCAGTACCCCGGGGGTTCTGAGGCAGTCGTTTGGGATCAGCCTAGTGGTTTGGTTCCGTTTGTGACCAATCCATTGTTTGAGATGAATGTTATATCTTCATACGACAATCCACTCTTTGAGTTTGATATGGGTCACTCACCTGATCCTGGTCTTGAGCAGAGTAATGTTGATAGCGTTTGGGGTCCTACTAGTGCACCGGGATTTCAGACTCAGCTCACGGAGGAGTATCACAGTGTGTATATGGTGCAGAGTGCATATGGCTTCATGATTGATCCGCATGTACACAATTTGTTTCAGGTGCACAGTTCTAGTATGCACGTACTTGATTTGTTGGATGATAGTATATCTCGTGCAGTTTTAGGGGGTAAGTGTCGCTTGCAGTTTGACTTGCCTCCTTCTGAGTTTCTTGATCCTATGCCGGACCGCACTGAGGTTAATGGGGAATGGTACTCTATTCTTGCTGATCAGTTGTGGGAGTTGCAGGAGTTAGTCGTGGCCAGCAGGAACATTGTCCAGTACTATCCTTGGGACCCAGGTGGTGCAGTGCAGCTGTATTTGCAGAGATTGCTTGAGGACAAGCAATTTCAGGGAGGGCGGACTGTCATGTCCCCGTTTTAGCTGACACTGTTTGTCGAGGAGGTTAGCCTATTATTCGATCCTCGTAGGCTGGCAGGAGAGTGCAGAGGATCATCTGGGGCAGTTACTCAGTGTTTGGTAGCTCCAGTTTCGCAGTTGTGTCAGGTTGGGCCTTCGCAGAATCTTCCAGAGTGCTTTTTCAGGAACTTTCTATTTTTAGAAAGTTAGGTCAGGCGGAAGCTGCTATTTCGGGCAGGGCACCTGGTTCAACCACTCAGCTCAGAATCAACCCAGTTCAGCAGTTTGATGTTCAGACGGAGAAATAAGGAGTATTTAATGAATTATTAAATATTTAATATTTTGACTTTATAATAAAGTCATTTTATTGAAATATTTAAATATTTAATTAATTGGCCTAAATTATAAAGTATTTATTATACTTTATAATAAAGTATTAAATGTGACTTAATGAGTATTTTATATTCATTAAAATATGGACGCCAATAATTAATGACTTCTCCTAAGTTCTAAAGTGCGAATAAAATCATTTAATTTAAATGATTATTTTAAAAGGGAGTTGGGTCGAATTTATCAAAGGGCAGTATATATTCTCAGCAAGGACAAATCGAACCATTATGAAATGTTATTCTAATTTGTCTTTTGCTCTGAGCATTGGAGTTTGCAAACCTTAGGGTTTCTGGCAGACGATCGTTTCTGAAGAACAAAAACTCTTCAGAGATTAGGCAGACTGAGGCTGTGCAATACCAGCTGAAGCTTGCACGGGGTGATTTCATACAGAGGTCACAGACTGAGCTTATCTATTGATTTTGGCAGAGATTCACAGAGAACTTCATCTGGCAGTAGAGACGTCTTTTTAGAGATCATTCTTTTGAGACTTGGCACATTTCCCAAGGGCCGTACTTCATTTATTGCTGCTGCTGTACAGGCCGTACCAGCAAGGGCCGTACATTTTCATCAGAGGAAATCATTCAAGTTTTTGATCACCAGTCTTTTGGCAGAAGGGGCGCCTAAGGTTATAGAAGATATTCCTTTGTTTCTGAGTCTGGATACTGAGTATTTGGAGTTGGCCGTACTATTGCACAATTCCCAAGGCGGCTGCAAAGAAGTCAGGTTTTTACCATAATAAATCTGTATTTCATTTATTTGTTGTTCTTTACACTTGTAAACCATCTGGAAATGAAATATAGTGAAGCGCCTACCTTTATTGATCAAGATCTAGGCTTATTTTGAGTTCTAGAATTTTATTTGAATTTTCCAAGCATTATTTAGTTAAATCGCAGCTTTCAGCATATTGTCAAAAAACCTCAAAATCACAAAAAAAACAGAAAATTGCAAAAAACACAAAAATTTCAGTTAGGGTTTGAATCGAGAACCATCGGGGTTCTGACATGAGGAATCCTTAAAGCTTATGAGAAATCCTGAAAGCTCATTTGCTCACGGTGTTCAGAAAAATGAGCGAAACACGGTTGGAGCAGTACACTTGAAGGTATTCTCTGTCTGAGAGAGTAGATCGGATGACAAAAGCTTCTCCCTTTTCACTGACACTAAGACATTCCATCTGAAAACTGATTCTAGAGAGGATCATTCAACATGGATTGACTCTTTAGTGGCTGCCAAAGATCTTTCTCCTTCTAGGTCAATCAACATTAATTTTCTTATGCTTGTGGAGGAGATTGTTGTTTCAATTGAGAAGCTCAGATGCCGCTTACAAGCAGAAGGATTGAATGATGAAATAATACGGGACTGCGAAGACATCATGCTATCAGAATTTTCTGAGTTACAAACTCAACTCAAGTTCCTTGAGCAAAGGCGAAGGGTCTGGCCTGCGAATATTGCATCTGTTAGTCCTTATTACTGCTGTGTATGCAAATTTGTCCTAGATCTGCATATCACTGTCACTGTGTATCTCCAAATTTCAATTCTTCTAATTATTGTCAAGTGGTTGGACTATGATTAACTCTAGCAATATTCTTATGTGTTGAGTTCCTAATCTAGTGATTTTAGGTGGCAGTAGGTCTATTGGATTATTTAATACTTCCTAGATAAAGAAGACCTGAGTCTATTGGTAGTGCAACATTACTTCTTTCGGAAAACGACAAGCTACTATTACTTCCGCGTAGCTATCTTTGGAGGCTTCGATCTTAGCTTGCAATCCTCTGTGAAGTTGTGCAACAAGATTGTTCTCTCAGGAAGAATGTTATTCGTGGTTACATGAAACAAGCGATAATATTATCAAAGATTATGATTGAATTTCTTGTTGCTAGAGTCTTGGAGAACTGAAACGAGTTGGGCGGGATTTAATTGTTCGTCACTTATGTTGTGCAAAAGCTCTAAGAGAAAAGCTTCAAACGGTTTTTGATGGGCCTATGTTCAAGTCGTGAAGGTTGTGGATTGATCTGAGGGCAAGAGCAACATACTGTGTTCAGTAATTGCATCCATCAGAATATTAAAGAGATAAGTATTCTTTGTTTTGTTTGAAATCACCTTTCTAGGCTGAATTTCAGTTACTTCATTTAGTTGGATCTTGTAATTAGTAAAGAGAGATAATGGTTTCTCTTGGATTGTGTTCCTAGCATAAGATCCTTTTAAGATTTCATTTATTGCAAGTTATTTCATGTTGGTTGTGAAGATTTATGAAATAAAAGGAGAATTGAAATTTCGATGGTTTTTAGTTGGTCACATCGATATCATTCTCTAATGCATGAACTGGGATAGAGCCTTGAACTCTTGGAGAGAGTTGGTTCTACATGCTAATTGCATAATGCATTCAAGAAATATATAGTTGTTTAGATTGTCTTTTGTTGTGTTGAGCTTAGCACTCTCGAGAGGAGCAAAAGATGGAAGAAAGAGTTATATCAAAATTCAATAAAGATAAGTTTCCTTATCCCTTCATTCTGATTTTTTGATATATTTCTCTTTTATGTTGATTTATTTATTCATGTTTTAATATTGTTCATAAATTCTTATGTATTCATGCTATAACTTGAAATAGTAAACCTTGTATGATTCCAGCCTTGATATTTCTTTGGATAATTATAAACTGTTAGTAATCTCTCTCTAAAATGCTTGTAGTTCACTGTTCTAGGAGCAAGAAGGTGATGAGAGATTGCTTAGTGATGAAAAGCTTGAGGCATCTTGTGAGGAAGTCATGCCGACCAAAGAAATGATCAAGCGTGAAGTCACCACTTGCAGCCATGGGATTGAGTTGGTGGCCAGAGGGAGTTCACTTCTAGAAGTCTTATTTGCAATCTCTGAAGTAGGGATCAAGAGGGAGTTTTGTAACTCATTGAGAAGAAGTGAAGATTGTTGTATTGCAAGGCTAGGTGCTAAATCCTTAGAGGATCCCGTCAACTATTGAGATTAGAATTGCTCAAGACTGTCTTCTGGATTTGTCATTGGTAGCCCTGCAAACCTATTCAGAATAGTGTGATCTGGGATGAGGTCGAGGAGTCCTAAACTCTCTACAGTACTAGAGGTGTGCGTTGGAAAACATTTATCTAAGTCAAGTGTTGCAGGCAATCTTGGACGAAGAGGTCAAAAGGTTGATGCAAGTGCTTGAAGATTCAAAGGGAACCTATTGAACCTGAAGAAGATGGTAATTTAGTTGATCTTGGTTCTTTATGTTGATTTAATTCTTACTGAAGAAGATCATCTCATTATCAATGCAAGGAGGAGTTAGCTTCTAAATTTGAAATGAAGGATCTTGGTTACATTACTTCCTTGGTTTAGAAAGAATGACAAAGGCTTATTGAGTTCATTCTGAGTCAAGGGAAGTACACTATTGACATTTTGAAGAGTTTTGGTATGATGGATTGCAAATCCATGTCTACACCTATGGAGACCAACTTGCAGAAGCTGAAAGAGGCTGCAGCTAGTTTAGACTTGGTGGATCCTATGATGTATAGACAGTTGATTGGGTCCTTGATGTATCTAGTTAACACTAGACTAGATGTCTATTATGCTGTGAGTGCACTTAGTTAGTTCATGTGTGAACCGAGACAGATACATCTTGTTGCAGCAAAACATATCCTGAGATACTTGCACGGCGCAGTTGGATATGGGTTGAGATATTCTTCAAATGTGGACTTGGAGCTGCATGGTTTTATTGATTTTGATTGGGCAGGGAGTCACTGATTGGAAAAGCACCTCTGGATGTTGCTTCATTTTAGGATCTACTATGATTTCCTGGTGCAGTAGGAAGCAGTCATCTGTAACATTGAGTACAACAGAGGCAGAGTATATTGCAGCTTGTGTGGCAGCTCGGGAAGCAGTGTGGCTTCGTAAGCTCCTTGCAGGATTGTTTGGACAATCAATGGAGCCTACTATCATCCATTGTGATAACTAGAGCTGTGTGAAGCCTTCTGTCAATCCTGTGTTTCATGACAAAACCAAGCATGTTGAGATCAAATACCACTATATCAGAGATATGGTATTGAGGAAAGCTATACAGTTGAGGTATATGAGCAGACGAAGGACATTCTCACCAAGCCTCCTTCCAGGATAAAGTTTGTGTACTTTTGAAATAAGCTTGGTATGGTGGAGAATATAGCCTTAACTAAGAAAGAGTCTTAGTATCAATGATCCTCATTAATGAGTTCTTCTCTGTGAGAGAAGTTTGAGGTGAAATCCCTTGATTAATGAGTTCTTCTTTGTGAAAGAAGTTCAATGTGAAATCCCTTGATTAATGAGTTCTTTGTGAAAGAAGTTCGAGGTGAAATCCCTTGATTAATGTGTTCTTCTCTGTGAAAGAAGTTCGAGGTGAAATCCCTTGATTCCACCCTCTGGGAGAGCCATGGTGGATGTCATGTGTGTGACTCCATGACAACATCACATGAGAGAGTCCATGATGATTTTTCTTTGTACTTGTGTTTCAGCCTCTAGGAGAGCCATGGTGAAAGTCATGTTGAGGTGACAACATCACGCAAGTGATGAACACTTGTACATACTATACATGGTTGTAGCCATTATGGTTGATATCATGTTGAGGTGATATCTGATATCACGATGAGGTGATATTCTTCCTTTCCATATTTGGTTGTAGCCATTGTGGTAGACATCACGATAAAGTGATATGTTTTTTGCAGTTGGAAGTATTTCTCCCTAGCTGAGAGGGAGTGTTGATGTTTAGCAGCTTCGGGCTCAATTCTTACAGCCTCAAATGAAGATATAATTTATTTATATGTGTTAATGGCAACTTTACTTTGGCCGACCTTCATTGTAATTTAATTATTATTATTTGTATTTTATTCCTTGATGGCCGACCTAGTCATTTGTAATAGTGCGACCTATCTAGCAATGTATATATAGGTCACTTTCCTTCATTCAAGTATCAAGAAAAGTTCGATCTCCTTCTCCATTAAGTGCGAGTTCTTCAAGAAGAGTAATGCAAATTCATATGGGAGCAGATTGTGAGTCTATTCAAGTGCAGATTGAAGGGTAGACTATTAGTGTGTGCTACAGCCATTGCTGGTGCTGTTTATTGGCCTTGTGCGTGGCCTCATTGTAAAGATACTTGTTGTCATTGCTCATATATATAAGAGTTATATTTGTTGCTGGGTTTTTCTCCCTCAAGAGGAGGGTTTTTCCCAGGTATCTGCTGTGTTATTGTGTCTGATTTTGAATTAATTTTCTGTGCATTAAATCTGATCATAAAACTAACATTTGTCACATCAAGGGCAACTTTGCCAACTTCTAGGTCTAGTGCTTGCCATGTAGAAAATGGAGGAACAAAAGAAATGGGAAGACTTTCTTGAGGCAGAAAGCAAGAAAGTTACCATAGATATTTAAGGTTTGTTGAATAGTTAGTTAGTTGATCAATGCTAACTTCGTGGAAGAATTAGTTCAAAGAGGTCTTACTTCTATTGTTCAAACTTCACACAGGCAATTGAATGAACAAACTCATTATTGTTCAAGCTCAACTGTCACTTGCCAATACCAATGGATGGATGGAGGAGTGATTCAAAATTCTTTTGACTATCACTTTTGTTGTTTTTTTATAACAAAGCTCCTAGCTATTGTATCTTACTTTTATGTATTGCTTTGATTAATATCATGCTCCTTAGGACACGTCCCTCACAAAATTTGAACTCGTCCCCTATTGGCGACTTTTTAGAGACATGGGGATAGGTAGGAAACATCCCCACCCCATACTTGATTTAAAAAATTACAAAATGTACTAGGGATGGGATTTTTTGGTGAAGAAATGGATGGTTAGGGGGTGTCTAGACTTTTATACATGATTTAAAAAAAACATAAGATTGGAAAGAAAAAGGAATGGTGGGTCCGCAAGGACCCACCCACACCTTTAAACCAAACCCTAAACCTAAAACAACCCCAAAAACAAAAAAACAAATCATTTTGACATTTTGCAAATTGTAAAGAGAAAGAGAAAGAGCAGCAATGAGAAGAGAACAATAGTGGGAAGAAGGAAGCCAAGAGAGCATCACATCGATGCCATTTGACGTAAGTTTACTATCCATATTCATTTCCTCAAATTCCTTTGCTTTTTTTTTTGGTTTTTTCGAAAGTTCTAGATACTTAGGGGGAGTTTTTTTTTCTATGTTTGCATTTGCAACTATGTTTTGAATTTTCAACAAAAAAAGTAATGAGCAATAGTGAGGGTAGTGAGAGTGAAGAGGTTCAAATTCAATAAAGAAGTCATAGAAGTACTATTGGGGTTTTTTTGGGAGTTGGAGTGTTGTAGGGATTGTGAGTTGAAGTAATCCATTTGAATACCCTTCTCAACTCGTCAAAAACTATGCAAAAAGGGCCATTTAATCCAAAAAAATCTCTTTTACAATTTGCAACATGCATAAACAAAGAAAAGAAAAATATTCAAGGGGCTTATTAAAGTATGGCTATTTTATTTCTACAACAAATACTCTAAGGGCAGCTACACTAGTTTATCCTCATCTTTTGTGCATAATTGGAATAGGGGTAAAATATTGTGAGAAAATAAGCCTAGTTGAGAAGGTCAAGGTGATTAGGTTGTACATGGAAGGGGATGCAAGAGACAAGGGAATTCCAATGTAGAGTATGCAGCCTAGTGTGTCATTGCCCACCAGAACTATAGATGTTAGGAGTCAAAGGTTAGAGGGCTCTTCTACCATGGGAAATAAAATAATTACTATTGTTGTAAGGTTGTTTGATGCACAATCACGAGATGTGGTTGATACTTCCATTGCCATTTTTTCTATGCCCAGTCCATATTGTTTCATGTGGCACGTTTGCTTTTTTTAAACAAATGTTCAAAGATGTAATTGTTGTTGGTTCCTCATTTGCCCTTCTTGAAGAACATAAGCTACACACCACTCTCCTTGATAGAGAATATTTTAAGGTGAGTGTGTTGATAGAAGAAATGAAGCAAATTTGGATAAGGGATGGCTGCATGGATGGGTGGACCGAAATTATTCATTGGCTATAAATATCATTGTCATGTGTTCAATTGGGTCTTATTTTATTAGAACCAATGATTGTTTGGGGAAGAGGAAAGACAAACTTCCAATTTTAGATTTTAAAGGATGCCATAGAAAAGGTTGGTGCCTTTAATGTTGTACAAATAGTGACTGATTCAATTCGTGTAAGTTAGTTGTCTTGATGGTGGAGGGTGCCTACAAACACATTTTTTGGAACCTATCTTGTCTTCATGCATTGAACAATGCATTGAAAGGCACTAGGAAGACACATTGGGTGAAGGTACTAATAATAGAAGCTAGACATACCTAAGTTCATTTGCAACCATCACACTTCACTTTCTTGTTTGGGACTTTTTTTGAGGAAGGAATTCCTCAAGCATGTGGATACTAGATATGCTAGCTGTTCCATTTTGTTTGAGATAATGCTCGAGTTGCAAGAGTCTCTAGTTAATTCAAACTGGGGTAGATGGCTAGACATAAGCACAATTGAAGGAAAAAGTGTGAACCAAAAAATCCTTGATGATGAGTGGTGATCCACAATGAGGTTTAGAAATCATTAATTTTATTATTAATTTTTTAGAAGTTAAATTTATTAATGTTTCTAACTTGTAAATTATTTTTCGTTCTTTGAAATAGCATTGACTTTTTGTCATTTAAGTCTTAATCTTTTTTGGAATTATAATTTTTGTAAGTTGTTTGCACTTGTAGATATTTTTGCTCCTTCATCTCACCATTTGTGCAATTTATAAGATATGTTGATATAGACTCCTCGTCTTGGAGAGATTTATGAGACATTTGATAGCATACATGGGCAAATAAAACAAGCCATTTGTAGTAGGGATCTCACTTTGAGATTTTATGAGGATCATATTAGGCCAATTGTGATGTGGTGGTGGAACACCATGAACAACCCATTTCATATGCTAGCCTATGTTCTTAATAGTGAATTGTACATAGCTAGGCTTTTGAGAGTGCTTCCATTTCATGATGAAGTGAAAGAAGGGTTCATGAAGAACCTTTGAAAAATGTGTAATGACAAGTCTTATACTTCACACACAATGGTTAGCCTTTGTCAATCTTAGTGGTCCAACCTTCAACAAACCAAAGATGAGAATGGGTGGAGCTACATTAGCTTGAATCGACCTTATTGGATGGTGGATGTGGCATGGCAAGGATGCACCAAAGTTGAGGATACTTGCCATTCACCTCCTTTCACAGGTTGTTAGTTCCTCTCTAGCAAAGAGGAATTAGTCCATATATAGCTTCTTTCAGTCAATCAAGACGAACAAACTTATTTGTAGATGATCAAGGAAGTTGGTGGCCGTGCATAGTGCCTTGCAGCTATAGGATCTATAGACTCAAGCCGCATGTTGGGATGTTGATCCCAAAGATGCCATACAAGTTTATTGGGAGGAGGCACATGAGGGATTTGGTTGGAGTTACATTGGATGAGACAATCCCTCATAGTATCAATGGCTCAGATTTAGAATTTGATTTTGATACAATCTTACTAGAATCTGATTAGGGGCAGCCACATATTTTCAATGTTTTTTGTCATTGTGTAGTTGAATCTTGTAGCCTTTGGCCATTTTGTTGTAATTTTTAGATAATATATATGCACTTTGGCAATGAAACAATCAAATTTGTCAATTTAAGTCTAATGTCATGCATTAATGTACTTTACTGTCTATGATGAATGCCTTATCAATGTTATCATACAAATATTTGAAATTTCGTTATATTTTAAAAATTTCCCTATTTTTTTTAATAGCCATCCCCTAAAAGAGAGCCTTTGCAAAAAATTGTCCCAAAAACATGAGGGAGCATAGGATTGATGTAAAAACATATTATCAATAGATTAGTTCTCATTTGCATAGGCTTTCTTTTTTGTTTTCTAGTTTTTATTAGCCATCATTATATTTTGGCCATCAATATTTTTTATTGGCACCAATGGTATTATTTTTATAGCCCTCTACATTGATCTCAATTTAAATTATTCTTGGCAAAGGTTAATACAACATCCATATTAAACATAAATCACTATTGCACAAGTGTCAAAATAGTTAGAGTAACTGATTGGGAAACAAATGACCTTTTGCAGTTAAGAAAACCTAGGATCTCATTATATTGATAGTAAATTACCCTAGTGCAATATAAAGAATCTATATAGCAATAATCAGGTGGAAGCCTTGGCCCTCCTTGAGGGATTGGGGATTGGTAGGGAAGCAAGATGGCAGAAAGTTTGGAGGACTTAATGGTTTTGATGAGTGCAATATAATGCCATACTTGTCAGGCATGGTGACTATACACCATAATTAAGAGGCTTTACAATCCATGAAAGAAAATCAGATTATCCATATCAATAGGAAGGGTAACTGAGCAACAGATTTTGCAGCCATTTGGATTATTATGCTCTTAAATACTTCATGTGACCCTGAAACATGGAAGTGATCACCCTTTTACATGCAGAACCACTAATATCATAACTAAGGAATGCAGAGAGTATAAGCTCCCTTGTCTATGGGTTTGCCTAGGTGAATTTCAAAAACCTCATGAGGTTCGCATATCAAAAGTACACATTGCATGACAACTGTTGAAGGAATATTTGAACTTGGGTTGTCTATAAAACTGACACCCTGCAACACATTTTCCTTTTGAGAATTGCCTGTCTTTGTCTTTTATGAGATGGCAGCTGACTTTTTGTTCTAGGGGGAGACCTGCCTTTCTTTATAAGAGCATCTTCTTCAACCTTTAGGTGATTTTATTTTAAGCCTTTCACCCTCTTTTGATCCGTCCACACCATTTCTTTATGGTCATATTGAGGCCAACACCTTTGCCTATGCCATTGGTGAATCTTGTTTTATATTCCTCAAAACTATTGGCCTATGAGGACATGCTCTGCAAACCTTTTTCCCATAATCATCATTGGACAAGGTTATGGCAACATTCATGTGACACCCCTTTTTTCCGATTACAATATAAAGGAGAATATTTTCGTTATTGCATTCCAATCTATTCATGCTCAATATCTCCCTCTACTATTCTTTATTGAACATCAGAGAGAGCTATGCCCTCAATATTAACCCATAGAAGTACATGTATAATCAGATTAAAGATGATATCAATTCCTTTCAGGCATTGACACTATAGTTGCAACCATGGATGAGGAAGATTCCTCTACTTAATCCTTTTCTTCTAGGTTCTTTCATTACATAACAGCTTACTTGAGGATCTTGTGACTTGTCCTTAAACATCATCCTCATCATATATTATTTTATCTTCATCATTAGATCTGCGAGGATTAAGAGAAAAGATAGTATCTTTACCAAAAGATTTGAGAAATTCCAAATTAAACCTGGGATCCATCTCAACAATAGGATATCCTCTCTTTTGTGCAAGTGCCTACCAAGTATGATAATTTCTGTAGCTCCTCTTCTGGCTTTAGCACACAAGGAAGCTTGGTGATTCTTATTTGTTTATTTCTCTTGGTGTAGTGTTGGTGATGGTCAATTTCTTCAAACCTGTACACACACATTTAAAAATTAAAACAACGTTCTCCAAATCTATAAACTCAATCATAATCAACTCAATACAAGTCAAGGAATTATTTTTATAAGCTCATATGCAAATACACTGTGAACCATGTTGAGAACAATAAACACAGTTATGAGAAAGCTTGCTCTGTATACTAATCTGCAAGGTTTTGGTCCTTGTGTTTCATAGCATGCATGATATCTATGGCTATGTTTGAATTTAGTGACATCATCCTTTCAAATATCATTGCGTGTATAACATTGACATATTTTTTAGAAAAAAATGAATAGCTCTTTTGTGGCTTCCAATGAAGCAGAGGCAGGCAATTTTAACTGGTGCACTTGTATTATACTTTATGTTGGAACTTGTCAATTTGTCCATGTTTTAATTAAAGACATGATTTAGTATTTGATAATACTTGAAACTCCAATTTTGTTGTACAGTAGACATCTGAATTTGAATAATCTCTTCAACCATTGTAGCCTGGTCATAAATCTGTATCTCAAGTGATTTAAACCATGGTTGCAGAAATGTTATAAAAGTCGTAATTTATTCCAATTAATCTCTGCTCAGCCTTGCTGCTGCTTTTTTCCCAAAAAAATCTCTGGTTTTGTCAACTAATTGGTCAACCTAGTTTTTTGGTCAACAAAGCATGATTTAATTGTGATTAATTTCCAATTAAATTTCAAAATTTTCAGGAATTGTGATTTTTTCACAATTTTTGAAACAAATGCGATTTTGTCTATACAACCTGGAATTTGGTCAATCCTGCTTATTTTACACCATTTTTTTGATTATTCAACACCAAATTTGGCAAATTAAAAATAATTAGTACACCCTAACCCTAACCCTAATCCAATTTTTATTTGCTTAAGTGAAAAAATCTTTATCTTTTGATTTGCCAACTGCTAAGTTATTGCTGAGAAAATTTTTGCTACCATGATTTAAACAATATATTTGCAATTAGAAAAGTTGTGGAGTACAATAGAGCACCATCAGGATTGCCAAGCACTTGTGATGTCATACTGATATTTTCCGACATTATGTTGTTGAAATTAACAGAATAATATTGGGCTCTTATGTTCTCAGATTTTCCTATATTCTAGTAACCTGCAATTACTTTGTGCCACTCATCAGAGTTGGACTGATGTAGTTGCACCATGTTGTTAGTGTGCAAATCATCTCCTCCTTAAGGAAGACGCAACATGTTTCTGATATCATTTGAATCAATGTGAGTTACAACATATCTTTCTTCATATATTACAGAACTCTAATCTATAATCTGGGTGATGGCACCCACTAAATTTCTGAAATAATTGGGCCAATCCATTATAGCAGAGCCGTAAGGTTTTCTGGTTTCATTGTTGTTTATGGTATACTTTTCAGTACAAATCCTTCTCCGTGGCCCCCTTTAATCCTACATTCACTTTCCTTGTAGGCATTGACAATACCTTACTCAATCACAGTGGTGAGATCCCTTCTCTGCATATACATTTTTTCAGGTTGTTGATTGACAGATCATCCAGTAGCAGGCACTTAATCAATTTCCCAAAAACCAACTTGTGTTGAAGTGCTTATTGGTTTCATTCCATTCTCATGCTTAACCATAGTGGTAATGTTAGAAAAGTTAAGTCGTTTGAGGGTATGCACCCTAGCTGTCATCTGTAAATCTTTATTTCTGTCATGTTCCATTCAACCCCTTTGTTTTATAAATGCACTTGGTATCTTAAGGTCTTGCATAAATCTTCATGGACTTTGGACTCATACTTTCAAAAATAATTTATTTTCCATTATGAGAAATGACTACTCGTATATTGCAAAAGTACATGCAACCCTCTCATGGCATGCAAAATTTGAATTTGAATTTAATAATTATTCGTACTAAGTGTGTGCTCTTACAGATCCCTTTCTTATTAATTATTACATTTGTATTCATAATTCCTCTTTAATGTAGTTCTCATGTGATTAATAAGGTTCATTAGCCTTTTAAAGTTATTAGCATGCCGGTTGTGAAGTTGAAGCTGGCAAGTGGTCATAGTGGTATTCTGATATTTCTCAAGTCTTTGTAATATTACAAAGCTATTTATCTGAACATCAGCACTAAAATTCATACAGACCAGACGATAGCTGAATGTATAAGCCAATTTTGCATAGGAACTTATTGGGAACATTGACACATAAGTTCAGGCTGACATTTTGATAATCCAACAATATAAATGCCTCTGCCAAAATTTTGAATGAGCCCATCAGAACATCAACATATGGGTAAATGGGTTTATGCGGACTACTGATAAGCCAATGATTTAGAAAATTATTAATGGTTTTGTTTTTGCACTGATTTATCATTTTGAAGACATAGATTGACAATCCTATAGACGAATCGACCTATATAATTTAAAAATTAGCAAAGTTCTTCATGACACGGTATTGGAAGGATTAATGTTGGACTACAAAAGGATCTTTAACTTAAGGAAGCATTTTTTGAGAATATGGACTAAGAATAGGACCAGCCATAATTTTTTTTAGATGAGCACTTGTCGCTACTTTTTGAACAGTCCCTGATGAAATCTGAGGCTTTATCAGAGGATTATGGTTGCTCATGTTTGGAGACAGCTTCACTTTTTGGGATAACAAAGTTCCAATATTGTTGTTATTTGTAGATCCAAAAATTTTAAAGGAGAGACAAGGGAATGGCATCATCCATAGTCAACTAATGAATTTTTTAAATGTTTGAAAGAGCTCATAATGAAAATTTATCAATGTTGGAAAGGAAACAAAGACCTATCATGTTGTGGGTCATTGACTATGATTTAAATTATTCACCCACCTACAACTATCCTAAGCACAAGGCACTTGAAAGCATAGAAGCATAAATCCTCAAAAATTGCAAAAATCACAATTTTAAAAAAATCTCATTGTTCCATGGAGTTTCCTGATTGGGGGACGGGGTTCAAGGAAGGGGGGACCAAGGGCCTAAGTTTGGGGACGACGGGGGGAAGGCGGCGGGGTGGCGAAAGGGCGCTAAAATACATAAAATACTTGAAAAATTAGTTATAAAAAGATGTATAAGTATAAGAATTATACATCATGGAGACAACTAGGAGTCCCCTAGACGTCTTGAGGACACCCCAACATCCTCGAAGTCCTAATGGCGTCTTGGAGACGACGATGCTGGTGGTGGGATGGTGGTGGGCTTATGGGAGGACGTTCCCCCCCAGTCCCAAAGTCCCCAAGTCTTCGAGATGGGGACGTTTAGGAAATGTGGGGTTTTTTGGGGGGGACGCGTCCCTATAGAACACTGAAAAATCTCCGATTGAAATGATTTTTTCCCCGAAAATCATGATTTAATCAGCTACGATTTTCAATGATTTTTAAGGGTTTAAATCGCAAGAAAGTTGCCTAACCAATTCATCGTGAAACCCTAGCTGCACAAAATTGCTAATTAATCAGTTTTTTTTGTTGATTTTTAGCACAAAACTGAGCGTTGGCCATTGAGACATGGTTCACCATCAAATATTTGCTAGATTTCATCAGCTTGTTGAGGCAAATTGTAGGTATGCGACCTTGAATGGATGTATATTTCTAATAGATGTTAAGGACATTAAAATAGAGACAGGTTCTTTGGTGTGCTTCTACGTTTGATGTTAAGGACATTAACATGGAATGGTTAAGAGATGTGCTGCTTTTTTCTCAATATTCCAGATTACTATCATTTGCCTTAGGCTCGTAATAATCCTTTCCATGTTTATAAATCCAAAGACACAATTTAGTGGGACATAGTAGACAATATCAGAAATACTAAGGCTTCTATCTGATTTTTTTAACATATCTGAACGTTATAAGAGTACTTACCAAAAGTAAATATAGAAAGCCAAACTAAACTAAAACAAAACTCTATTGGCTTGATATCAACCTAAAGAGGTTTGTTTTCTTGGAATTCTTGCAATCTTGACTATTCAAAAGAATTTCAACATATTAATTGTCAACAATAACACCATGGTTGTTAAGATAATCAAGGTTAGGTTGAGACAAATTTCCTTTTCAAATGCTAGCAAAGAGTGATAATTTGGAGCTTCAATTTGACACAGGCCATCAAGTTTCAATGACAAGTGGGTAGGGTAGTGACAACTGTATAATCAAGTGGGAAGCAGAAGTATATACATAACAGTATATAGACATTGTGGAACCAGAAGCATAATGGCTCCTATCAGAAAGATACAAATCAGCTTGTAGTGTTGAAAAAATGAACTATATCAATATTTTATAACAAAATGAAGGATTGTTTTGGTTATATTTAAATTTCCTATATATTTTGCAGGCTTAATGCTTTGTTAATTGGTGAAACTCACTGCTTAAATGCATGTGCTGCACTTGTTAGGGAACTACATTCCATTTTGGCTCGTCATATACATGGAGGTTCAGAAGGCCTGCAAGGAGTACAATAGCAGTACATGAATGCTTTAGACATATTTAGTGTAGCATTCCATGCATGTTAAATAGTTGTCAGACAAACTAATACATGCCTTGAGAAGCTCTAAGCATTTCTAATTTATTTAAGTATATCAAGTTCATCCATGTCAAGTGGAAGAGTAACCAAGCAGCACATTTTACAGACAGGATGTTATGGTTCATAGGACCATGGTTCAAAAACTTGGAGGCAAAAACCCAGCAGAGATCCAATTTTGACTTGGGACTCGGTGACCCAGCAAAAACTCCGCAATTTTTAAAAACACTTCAATTCCTTAAAAATACATAAATTTTATGCAAAATTCACTCATCAATCTTGCAAATACAGTGTGAGGAAATGGCATAGCTGAATATGCTTAAAAAGGCCAAAAACTGTGGATTTTCAGTCTATTTTGCACAATTTTCTGTGTATTTTCCGCTGTGAATACCTGCAAAGCATGTCTTGTGAGTCCATCTGGCAGACTTTCGAAGTACTTGCAGGAAGTTTACCCCTTAAATGCAAAAAATCATTTGTACTGAGTTGTGAGTTCAAGTGCAAGTAAATTGTTTTTCTGAAATGCTTGGCAAGTTTTAAAATTATGCACAGGACCATGATAAAATAGATGGGAGCACTTTTTTACAGGCAGGATTTTTAGGATTAGAACTAAGGAATGCAGATATGAGCCCCTAGTCTTTGGGGTTGTCTAGGTGAATTCCCAATTCCTAGGAACAAATACCAAGAGATACATTGTTTCTAATGAAAAGGATCCAAAGTTGAAGAGGAACCAGATATGGTAGAGATTTACAATGAAGAGGATGGTAGCAATGGTAGAAATGGATAAGCCTGATTGTTGATGCAGTGTAAAATTTGTGTTATGCGATGAAGATGATGGTAACAATGGTGGAAATGGATAGGCCTGATTATTATACAGTGCAAAAATTTGTGTTGAAAACATTCATCTTACTTTCCCATTGATGGCAACATATTTTGTCAAAAATAGCAATTCAAAGCCATTAAGATCTATAATAAGAAAATTGAAATTTTTTGGGCACACCATAGGCCTTAAAAGAATTCAGGAATTTAAATCAAGGCTAGAAATTGCAGATGACTCTGTTTTATGGCATCAAGATGCATTAAATACTGCCAATATTTATTAACATGCTCAAACATTTTTGTTTCATTGGTTGACCATACAAAGATTGGCATCACAATACAACACAGGGAAGCATGCCAATCAATTTTTACAATTTTACAAGTTAGCTTTGATGTGACAATGTCTCCTAGTGGATGTTGTTACTGCTCGGTTGTTGATGATATTATTGGTTTGTGATGCAAAGCTTAGGAGAATTCTAGTATAGCTTGTTTGGTTGGAGCCCGTCCAGAGTCCATACTATGGAGATTATATATTTGCTTTTGGGGCATTGACATGGACATACAGTCATTATCATCTGAAACCTCTGATCAGAATAATCTTGACCTTAAAAGCTTCCAAGAAGATTTATCAATTTTTTTTCATTGCAACAAATGCATTCAAGATCAAGTAGATGGAACATTGCAGCCTCTTACATTGTCTCTCTTGACCTTGAGAGTAAGTACACATTATATTTTATGGAAAAGTGCTCTGATTTCATAATTTTGTGGATTGTGTAGTGATGGATAAATTTTCTTTTGCTATTTTTTGAGTGAAGATCAGTGGTATTCAGTTTTTTGGTAACAAATGTTTTACCATGATTTCTGCATTTGCATGGAAATGGTTCAGGCCTGGATGGCCCTCCACTGGCTTTGCACTGGAGGATACTTCCATTATATTCTGATTTGCTTTGGGTGAGTTTTAAGGCTCAATAGTTTGTATATTAGGGGTACATTGTCAACTTTGGGGTATTTCTGCCTAGATCAAGAATGAGTGAGAGGCTCTTCATATTTTGGACTTGAGACATGGCAGCTTATCTTTGGTTTTTCCATCTTCACATATGCAGTGAAAAGAAAAGAGGGAGAGCAATCATTTCTCTCTTATTTAATCAAGAAAATGAAGTGATTTATCTTGTATAAGTATTCCTGGAGTAAATAAGGATTATTTTTTATTTTCACGAGAGTTCATGTAACTTTCATCTTTACAGGACATTAGTTTTTGTTAATACCCCTCTGTCCCTCTTACTTCCCATCATATTATCTTTTAGTGATGCATTGTATAAACCTGCTAATTTATTAACCTTATAAAAGGGTGCTTCTCAAAATATATTAATGAAATCTTGACTAATGTAAAGAATATTTACTATCTTGAAGATGTGTACAAATAGTATAAGTCTTGTTTCCTTGTGGTTATCTGCTTATATGCAAATATTTTCTGTAAAGATGCCCAAGAAAAGCTGGATGTATTCTGCCTGGTTTCGCTGTCAAATATTTTTAGCACTTTTGCATAGGAAAATGGTGTGAAACACTTATCTCACTGCATACCATAGGTAGCATCTATAAACCCTTTCTTATTTGACCTTGCCTTACTTCCAACTTCGAAGATTTGCTAAAGAAGCAACCAACTCAAGAATGTCTGCTTGAACACAATTTTAGTCTTCCAGGGACTGTAAAATCTAAACAACCGTTGCTCCTTATTTTGGTTCTCAACATTTTTATTTAGTCAAGAGGAAAGTGGGACTTGTGCCTTCTGGTCATGGAGATCTTTATTTGCATGGAAATAGAAGAATTTTTCATCTCTAATAACTTAAACAGGTTCTGAATCTCTTGCATTTTGAAAACCAGTTTTGAGTAATAGTCTTGCAGAACTTTAGGTAAAAGTTATGCACCAGCTGGTAGAAATTATGTCAAAGAGATGATGTATAGAGAACACAGATCTGGCCCTCTGGTGCAATTTCTGAATAAGAGTGGAAGATGGTAGCTAGGGTTGTTTTATTTAGAGGGATTTGACACACTTTCTTGCCCATGCCAACTTTCTGTTTCAATTCTTAAATTGGACCAGCTTTCAACTTTTTCTATGAGATTCAATCACCAGTATGCTGAAAGTTTACAAATATTTGGTACCATTAAATTCACAATCAGATATTATAATGGATATATTGGACACTAATGACACTGATAATAACCCAGCTCTTACACCACATGCAATCAACAATTCAACATTTTCATTGTGTAGGGCCGCTTTGAGATACTCTCCTTGTCAGGCTCTTTCTTGCTCACTGAGAATGGTGGAACACGGAGTAGAACTGGTGGGCTGAGTGTTTCATTGGCTGGTCCTGATGGCCGTGTTATTGGTGGAGGGGTGGCTGGAAATTTAATGGCAGCCAGTCCAGTGCAGGTAACATCAGAGGCATACATTTTTATCTTTGTTATTTTTATTAGTTTATTTATGCAACTTGCAACTTGCTGCAGGTGGTGGTAGGTAGTTTCATTTCAAATGGCCGAAAAGCTCAGGCTAAGACAGCAAATCCCGAGCCTTCCATTGGCTTGTTACAGGCTGGGAATTCTGGTGGTCCAGTAGCTTCCGTCCCCCTGTCTAGGGGACCTATGAATGACTCCTTGGGAGCTAAATCTGGTGCTCCTAGTAATCCTTTGTTGAATCAAGGTACTGGAGCTTCTTCTATTGGTAACAATGCTAATCAGCAACAAGTTCGGAATGTTGCCAATTTTCAGTCCATGGGCTGGCCAGGTTCACAGTCTATGAGTGACATAAGGCGTAACACAGACATCAATATCCCTTTGCCTGGTGGTTAACTAAGAACTTGAAGTTTTCAGAATTTGATTCCCCGGCTTAAGTATTGACCACTGTTCGATGATACAATCGACTGCTAAAGGACTTAAGGCTAGGTGTGAATATCATCTGTTCATTTTTAAATGTTGTTTAAAGCTCATTAATTTGTGTGCACTTTTGAGAACTAACCCAGAAAAGATGCAATCCTTGGAGAACAGTAAAACCAGCTTAGCAAGCTGACTCCATTATATTTGATGTAAAGCTGAAAAGCTATGATTGTAGTTTAAATTGCTTTTGGATCACTGATGAGCCCCTTTTTTGCTCTTCAAAGACTAACATTGCCATTCACAAGGCACATGTTTGCTGGGGTCTATGTGGATGATGTATTCCCCTTAACTTATAAGTTGTTTTTATGATATTGCAGTTCATGCAGAGTTGGGTCCGTCAACTTTGATGAGCATCTGACTTATTTTACATGATTAATGCACAACATTCACTAACTTGAATTAGTGAAAAATTCAATTCTAAGTATGAACAGATTGATAGATAAAGCTAGCTTCAGGGTGTTAGCTTGTGCGCGGTCTAATTATTTCTAAACATCCAAAAAATATGTTATAATTTTTTAACATCAAAGTTTCTATATTTGGAATTTACTCATCAAGACATTGTTAGCTTCTAAGCTATGGCCTGATTCTAAACTTAAAAAAAAATGTTAATAATTTTTAAACATCAAATTTTTGTATATTTGGAATTACCTCAGTTAAGAAATTTAGGAAAAAGGGATAAGCATAATGTGGGGGTCAAGTCAATTTTTAGCATATCTGTGAATGTAGAGATGTATAAATTTCTAATAAGGACAAATATTGCTATTTATTTGACCATCTTCGGTGGAGCTACAGTTTAAATTTGCAGCTCCTGTTGACTTTCCTCCATCTACGAATGTTTGCCCAAATATCTTTGCCCCTTGATGAGATCCGGGAAATATTTCAAGATGTTGGAAATGTTTTTTCATTTATAACCATTTAGAGTAATTTATTGAGATATTATGTTTTGATCCCAGAAACAAATAACAACGACTATAATAGTAGTTGAAACAATAAGGTAAAGCAGATGCATTGATACGCATATCCAAAGGATATTTTATTAAAAGTGTAGTTCCATATTTTGAAAATTTGAAGAATACATGTTAATTTTTTGTTGGTAAATTGGTTTCCTCTTGATGTTATGTAATATTGAATTAGTCATTTTAATATAAAGGATTTTCGGGACATGTTTAGGCACATCATAGCTAAGGGCATTGTGCTTTGCAGGTAACTTCAAGTATCATCGACTATCTACCTATTACGTTATGTGTATAAAACCTTATGATATTGTACGAGAAAGTAACATTATTATGAAATCTGACACATCATATCCATGTTGTGATCTATGCAAACGAAATCTTTCTCTGGATCAATGAGACGTCCTTGTGATATTACATATATCATATGAAGTTGGTTTCATCAACTTTGATGATCATTTGCCTTTCGATGTTCAATACGATTGATGCAAACTATTCAGCAACTTGAGTTAGCAGACAATGCAGTTCAAACAAGGAAATACATCAGCAGATCGTGTCGACTTAAGTGTTAGCCTCAAAGCTACGGCTTAGTTATTTCTGAACTGCCAAAGCAACATTGCTCATGATTTGTCAAATGTCAATGTTTCTATTTTGGAGTTTTATCTATTTAGGTAAAAGGAATTTACATGGTGTGGGGCGGGGCCTAAATTTGGCACTTGACTCTGGTTGTCGAGCAAAACTTTCATGATGGTTATCTATTCAAATTTGCTTGTCAAATATTAAGACATATTTTATTATAAACAAAATTGCATATAAAATAAATATATATAACAAAATAATTCTATAAATTGTTTGACAGTATCTGAAATCTCACCTTTCATGTAATACAGTTCCTAAAATTTCAACGTATTTTACAACAAAAATAGCTAAATACAGCCATACAGCCATCAAATTTAAGCCCTGGCGTGGAGCAATTCATAAAATATTGTGTTCATTTCAATTTTATGCATTTCTATGAATCCAAATTTCTACATTCGTACGATTTGATAGATGTATAGCGCTTTTAGCGAGGGCCCGGCATTGAGGATGATTTGATCATCTTGGGATACTAGGTGACGTGTTGCTCCCGTTTATCCGTATGCTTTTTGTCTCGTTGGTGAGATTTGGAAAATATTTCAAGACGTTGAGAAATTATTCTGCCATTCAAATCAATGAATTAGAAGATTTTTTTTTTGTAGCAACAACAATAATGGACAAACATATTATATTGTGTTAAAAACAACACTATAAATTTGATGAGCCGCTTCTCGTGAAAATGAGACCGAACTGACAGCTCCTTGGAGGCATTGGTTTTCAGACATTTTTTAATATATTCTGATTGACAACGTAATTACTTAGAAATAAGTGTTTCTAAAATAAATGAAACTTCATTATATTCCTATGTTCCACCACGGCGGGACGAGTTACGGGGACGACATTTTTTTGAGGGGGATTTTGGGGACGGGGGACGGATATATATATATATATATATAGAGAGAGAGAGAGAGAGAGAGAGAGAGAGAGAGAGAGAGAGAGAGAGAGATTTTTTAAAAATATAGGGAAATTTCAGAGAGATTTTAAAAATATAGGGAAATTTCAAATATTCATGAGTAATGATAATCATAACCATGAACATTCATAAAGTTGCAAATGTAATCACCAATCATATTGACATATGCATTATAGAGTTGAACAAATTAATACTACAACTACCTAATTGCTTCTATGGACCATAATTCATGTCAAATAGTCAATATGCATATGATATAAAATAGTAAAATGCCCTAAGGCTACAAGTTTGCACTACAAATGTTAAAATGACAAAGTCACAAGTGTCCAAAACATAGTAATAGAAAGTATGATGGCTGCCTTTACTCGACATCTGCCAACATTGCATCAAAATCAGACTCAAAGTCTGAGTCACTATCACTATGAGGGGTTGGCTAATCTAATGGAACTCCAACCAATTCCTCCTCTCTCTCCTCCTCATCAATTTGTGCGACATCCTCTGGATTAACATCCCATCGTAACGCTGGAGTTTGTCTATACTAAGGAGTCTGACGATCCTTAAGTCACAAAGCACTATGCACAACCACTAATTTCTTTGCCCGTCTAGAGGTCAGCCTATTCCTCTTGATAGAGTGAATAAAGTCATATGTTGACCAATTCCTCTCTGTAGTAGAGGAACTAGCAACCTGTGAGAGGAGACAAAAACTAAATTAGTAATTTACTAATTATGACATTCAATTTAAATTATGATTATATAAATGTTCAACACTAATCTAAATCAAATTATGTTAATCTAATGTATTACCTATGAAAGGAGGCGAATAGCAAGCGTCCTCAATTGTGGTGCATCCTTCCCATGCCATGACCACCATCCAATAAGATCCCTTTGAGCTACTGTAGTTCATCTACCCTGGCCTTTGGTTTGCCGAATGCTGGACCACAAGGATTAACAAAGTCAGTGAATTGTGTATGAACTAGACTGGCCTCCTCAACTAAATACATTTTTGCAAGGGCCCTCATAAACCATTCTTTCACCTCATTGTCATCACAAGGAGGCATCCTACCAGGTCTTGGTACATACCATTTGGGATTAAGAGCAAAGATTGCCATATGAAGCGGGGTGTTCATAGTGTTCCACTGTCGCGTCACAATGGGCCTAATATTTTGCTCATATAATCCCGAATTAGGAACCCTATTAGAAATTGTTTTCTTCATTTTTCCAAGCATGGAGTCAAAAGTTTCATAAATCTCTCCAAGACTTGGAGAGTATGTATCAACATATCTAATGACATCCACAACTGATGAAATGGTGGAACAAATATACCTACAAACCAAAATTTGAAAAAAGACAAGTTAGAACATAGAACATCAAAAAATAATAAAATCATATATATATTTTTTATAAAATCAGCAATCAATAACAATTTTTTACCTCACATTGGACTACCAATTATCATCAACAGTTTTTTGTTTGATGCTTCTCCCTTTTGCAATGCTTGCCATAGACCATCTATTCCACTTTGAATTAACCATCATCAACTGTAGAGCCTCTTGCACCTCAAGCATCCTCTCTAACAAAATAATGTAGCTGGCATACCTTGTCGCTACAGACTTGAGAAATTCCTTCCCCGAAAATGTTCTAAAGAGGGTAAGTGAGGTGTGATGGTTGCAAATAAACATCTAAATGTCTCTAGCCTCTACAACCACCTTGTGCACCCAATCTATCTTCCCTATGTCTTTCAATGCATTGTTCAACGCATGAACACAAGGGGTCCAAAAGATGTGCTTGTAAGCACTCTCAACCATCAAACTTGTTAATATGCACACATGTGTTGAATCAATAACCACTTGCACAACATTGGCTACCCCAACCTCCTCTATAGCCTCTTTCAAAATATTAAATTGGAATTCTGCATCCTTGCGCTTCCCAAAACAATCAATGGCTCTAAGGAAATACGAACCAGCTGAACATGTGACTATGATGTTTATAAGTGGTCGTTGTATAATATCTGTCCACCCATCCATGATAATAGAGCAGCCTATTCTAATCCAACACTGTCTCATGTCCTCCATCACCACACTCACCTTAGAATATTCTTTATCAAGGAGTGTAGTGCGTAATTTATTTTCTCCAGTGGGAACGAATGAGGTACCAACAATTGCCACATCTCTAAACATTTTTTTGAATTAGGGAGAACGTGCTACATGGAATGGGATGGCATGGGCAAAGAAATATTTGGCAATGGAAGACTTTGCCACATCTCGTGCTTGCACATTGAACATACTTGCAACTGTATTTTACTTCTCACTAGAAGTACTAGTCTTCCTCTTCCCTCTTGTGGAAATATGAACACCACCCACACCACTACTACCACTACCAACACTAGGATCACCAAGCATAGAGGGCACAGTTGAGATTGAATGTGCAGATTGAGTTTGCATTGACTGCTCCATAGGCTTTCCTTTGGCCTCCATGTGCAATCTATAACACTATATCCTCTCAAAATCTTTTATTTTTGTACAAGCGTTGACCCCATGGCCTACAAAACCCAATAGATGAGACTAGACTCTTGTATAGCTCCCATAATATTTATCTTTGCAAATGTGACATTGCCACAATCTACTACCCCCAGTGTTTTTCCCTTTGCCTTGATCTAAACGTGATGCTAGTTGAAGAAGAGGTTTTTTAGGATTAAAAGGGCCTTTTGCATATTTTTTCAAATCTTCATAAGGGATATCAAATGGGTTTGTTTGAGGCTGCCCCTTTTCAACGGATTGGGTTTCTTCTCCCCTTTCAACATGCCTACTATCATCACTACTGCTGCTCATTTTGTTTTGTTTTGTTTTTTGCAAACTGAAACTAAAAAAAATACAAAAAATATACATTTCATCATTTAAACTTAGAAAAAAATGGAAAAATAAAATAAAATAATGGAAGAATAACTTACCTCTTTCACTTCTCTTGTTGGTTCTTGCCTGAATGCTCTCCTTTTTTCCTTCTAAATGTTGGCTTTTCTTCTCCAACAGCTCCTTCAAACCCTCCTCTTTCTCTTCTCACTTTGCTCTTGGCTGTAAAAAATTTTCGGCAAGTTAAAATGAGGTCAAATGAAGGTAAAAAGAAGTTTTAAGTTGCCATATTAGGGTTGGGAGGGCGTGAGGTCCACAAAGGAAAACATTAAAAAAAAGAAATTAAAAATTTGACTTTTTTTGTGTTAAATTTGTTGTTGGGAAAAGAGGGATGATCGACTGTCCCCGGGATGGACAAGGGACGACTAGGCATCCTCTATCCGTCCCCTAGATGGCTGGCTATCCCCCATCTACTTTCGAGACGTTTCCTTAATTCAGGGACGTCCCTGAAAAAAGGGGTCTTTTTGGGGACGGTTGCCAGCCATCCCCTAGGCATCCCCCATCCCCGAGACGTCCCCGATACTGGTACGGGGGCCAAAAGACCAGGGGACGCGTCCCTGTGTTTCCCTGTTATATTCTTGACCAATACCAACATTCACCAAATGAATTGTGTTTAATGCATTGTTCTATACATAGATATAGAACACAAACAGCATGAGCTACCTGAAAGTACTCCGGGAACATTGTTCAATTAGCAAATTGAACAACTATTAAAAAAACACATTGATCATTTGATTTGAACGAATCAAACTTACGTACTTTAACCAAAGATCGTCAAAGAGACATTTTGACTCATGCAAATGCACAAAATTCTTAGCAAAGTGTAGGAAACTTGATTGTTGAACGACGATAATGTATTAAACAAAATGCATGGTTTACTTGCATTAGTCAATATATATGATCAATCCATATCCTCCAATTACATTTAAGGCATTTGCTAGAAACATAGGTTCTTTAAACATACTTTGAACTCCTATAACATATTTCTAGAAGATCTTTCACATGGACTTATTCTTGCATGCTTCATGTTATTGCCAACATTAAGGCTCATAAAGTATAATGTCTTGAAAAGGTGAATTATAAAGGAAATGAAATACGAAAAACACAGATAAAATTGGCTCCTACAAATTAAGCATACTAATTAAAGAAATTTTAACTTAAACTAAAAGAGGGGTAAAAATTTATTCAAACCAAAATAGAGCAGTACAAAGCAAGGGCATTACACACTATTGTCTATCTCCACTAAGTGGTCCAACTTTTGTGACAAATCCAGGGGTAATTGACCCCTTTCCACAATATTCCAATTTTGCAAATGATCAGAGGCCTATTTAGCCAAACAATCCGCAACCCCATTCCATTCTTTGGGAATGTGATAGAAAGTAACATATTCCAAGGAAACACACAAATTAAGAATCTGTTTTATAATTACAGCCAAATGCCAATTGACATCCTCTAACTACTGCCTCTTCAGCAAAGTCACCACCACCTGAAAATCAGATTCACAAATGATCTGTCTCCACCCAAGAGTGCAACCACACTCCACAACACATAAAATGGCAAGAGCCTCCATCACATTGTTAGTATACCAACCCTTATAAACAAAAAAGATAAAACTCAATAGTCCCATAACTATTCCTCCCAACACCCCCAATACCAGCATGACAAAGATTTTCGTGAGAAGAACAATTCGTGTTGATTTTCAACACACCCTAGGGAGAAGGATGAAGGAGCACAAAGATCTCTCGAAGTTAAACACCTGTTACAAGAGAGATGCAAAGAAAAACACAACAAAATATGCTCATAAAATATAGAGCTCAATATTGCCAAATGTAAAAGAGTTATTTTACAAAGAAAAGATTACAACATCATAGGTAAAAAACCTAAAATGGAAAACCCTAGGCATGCACATAATAATTAGTAAAATAATTAATTATTATGCACCTAAAGTTAGCTTAAGTGAAAAAGAGATAAAAAGTAACTTAATTAATTAACCAGATATTGTTTAATTAATCAAGTAAAAACCAATTACTCTAACACCCCCCCTTAAGCTAGACTTAGGGAGAAGCTAAAACCTAGAAGAAGCTACTGAAAGCAAAGAACAATGGGTCCCAACAACAAGGCCAAATTAGGTACCCAAGTACAAGGAAATCTCTATGAAATGGAGAAAAAGGAGAAAACCCAATGGGAAAAAACTCCTCTCCAAAAAGAGATAGAAGAACATGCTGAAAGAAACATGAAGGAAGGCCTCATGAAGACCCCCCAAGGACAACTTCCTTCACCCCAAGCATAGAATGCAACTGAAGATAGTGCGGAGAGAAAAAATGCTTTGTGAAGATGTCAGCAACTTGCTCGACAGTGGTAATATACTCCAAGATGAGAGAACCATCCTGAATCAACTGTCTGATGAAATGCATATGAAGCTCAATGTGCGTCATCCGTTGATGCTCCGCCAGGTTGCGAGAAATGTGTATAGCACTCTGATTGTCACACCAAAGAATAGTGGGACTATCAAGAGGAAAACCAAACTCAGTCATCAACTGGCGAAGCCATAATATCTCCTGACTAGCGAGCACAACAGTTCAATACTCAGCCTCTGTAGATGATAATGCATGAGTAGTCTGCTTCTTGCAAGACCATGTGATAGGACCAGAGCCAAGACAAAAAACAAAGCCACAAGTAGACTTTTGATCATTGACATCACCAGTGCAGTCTGAGTCAATGTAGCCAACAATGTGAGGATCCCCTGATGTGTAGTGAATGCCATAAGAAAGGGTGCCCTGAATGTACCTCAAAATACGTTTGGCAGCTTGCTAGTGACTCTCATGAGGATCATGGGAGAATCGAGAGACAAGGCCAACCACAAAGGAAAGATCAGGATGAGTGTGAGTCAGGTATAACAAACTGCCAACCAACTGCCTGTAAAGTGTAGAATCTACGGAAGGAGTGGGGCAAGTAGGAGTCAAAACAACCCTTGACTGAAAAGGTGTGGGGGTAGGCTTGCAATCAAGCATGCCAAAGCGCTGAAGCATATCAAGAGTATACTTTTGTTGGTAAATGGAGATCCCATCAGAAGACTGAATCACCTGAAGACCAAGAAAATAGTGCAGAAGACCGAGATCTGTCATCTCAAACTGCTCCATCAAAGCTTGCTGAGCATGCTGAATCATAGAGGATGAGCTACCTGTGATGAGGAGATCATCAACATATAGCACAAGAATCAGGATCTCACCCTCAAGATTCTGAATATAGACTGTAGGATCAGAATGACAACATGTGAAACGAGTGGAGAGCAAAAAAGAGTCCATCTTCTCATACCAAGCCCGAGGAGCCTGTTTGAGACCATATAATGAACGCCGAAGTCTGCAAACCAAAGAAACATCCTGAACAAATCTCTGAGGTTGCTCCATATAGATCTCCTCCTGCAGGTCACCATGCAAGAACACACTCTTCACATCCATCTGATAAATGGACCAGACCCTAGAAGCTGCAAGTGATAGTACAAAGCGAATAGAATTCATCTTGGTGATAGGGGCAAATGTCTCGGAGTAATAAATACCCTCAACCTGCGAGAAACCCTTCGCAACAAGACGTGCTTTGTACTTATCAATAGAACCATCAGCAATATACTTGGTGCGATACAACCATCTGCACTGAACCATCTTTCTGCCCTTAGGAAGAGGACAAAGATCCCAAGTACTATTCCTCATTAAAGAAGAATACTCCTCCTCCATAGCACTATCCCACTCAGGGTGACCTGTCGCCTCGGAAAACTTCTGAGGATCCTCTGAAAGAGCATGACTCAAAAGACTAGAACCTGCAATATGAGAACGGGTGTGACAAGTGTCTGAAGGATCACCTGCCATAGATCTTGCTGCCTCAACAGTAAAGCGAGCCTATTTGGGCATCTAAGGTGGAGCAAGTGGAGGTGGAGACGGGGGATCATCAGCATCCTCATCAGAATCATCCTTAACATAATCCTGAAGAGCTGCAGTGTGAGGAGTAGGTAGTGAAGTAGACATTGGAGACAGGGTATCCACTGCGGGAAGGCGCTCATCAAACTGGACATCCCGTCGAAACATGACCTCTCTGGAATCAGGATCAAACAACCTGTACGCCTTAACATCCTCATAGTAGTCGACAAAAATGAGGGGTCGACTCTTCCGCTCCATGGCTCTCCTCTGAGCATCAAGAATAAAGGCCCATGCCTCACTACCAAATACTCAAAATGATGAAACATCAGGCTTGTCATGAGACCAAGCCTCCTCAGGAGTCATATGTTGAATCGCCTTGTGAGGCATCCGATTCTGAATGTAATTGGCACAATTAACTACCTCAGCCCAAAAGGATGGATCCATGGACCTGGACTGAATCATACAATTCGTCATCTCCCGTAAAGTCCTGTTCTTTCTTTCACAGACACCATTCTGCTGAGGGGTGTAGGGAACAGTAAACTGATGCTGCAAACCATGCTCAGTGCAAAAATCTCTGAAAGCCTGATTCACATACTCCCCCCATTATCTGTACGTACCCGCCGAATAGAAAGGCCAAACTGCTTCTCTACAAATGTCTTGAAGATTCAAAAGGAATCAAAGACATCAGACTTGTACTTAAGAAAGTACACCCATGTGTGTCTGGAGAAGTCATCAATGAATGTGAGTACATACTTGGCCCCAGAAAAAGGAGTGGGAAAGGACATGAGGTCACTATGAATCAACTCCAAGGGTGCCAAAGCACAAGTGGCACTTCCCTTTGGAAAGGGATCCATGTGATGCTTGCCAAGCACACAACTATGACAAACACCGTCTGTGCAGGAAATCTATGGAAGACCAAGAACAAGTGTCTGTGTACTCATCTGCTGAAGATATCTATAATTGACATGGCCTAAACGCTCATGTAAAGTTTACTCACTGAATTTGCATGTGTAATAAGAGAGGAACCTGTACCCTCAGAAGGCTCAAATCCATTAAATCTGTAAAGACGAGATGCAGTATCAACATACCCAGTAGCCACAACCAAATGAGAGTCATGGAGGTCTCGAATAACCACATGATGTGGTGAGAACTCAACTGTCTTACCAGAGCCAGAATGGAAAATCTGATAAATGGATAGGAGGTTCGTCGAGATGTCAGGAACAACCAGAACATCCTGTAGAGTACCCCCATCCAAAGTGACAGAACCTGAACCCAAGACAGAAAGCTGTGTAGAGTCACCCACTGCAATCTGTGAAGTACCACAAGAGGCAAGAGAAGTGACCAACTGTTGAGTGTGAGTCATATGGTGAGAAGCACCAGAATCTAAAATCCAAGTGGACCCATAGGTCGATGCGCGAGCAGTGAGAGCATGACCTTTCCCTGTGGAAGGAGAAGACGACTGAGGTGAGGAGATGTGATGCTGCTGCAGGGCTTCTTCTAAAGCCTCTAATCGTTTCCAACACCTGGAAACTGGATGTTCTTCCTTGCCACATAAGCTACAAGTGTCTCCTAATTTCTTCTTAGTCTTGGAGGAAGACTCACCAGACTTCGAAGATTTCCCCTGTTTCGAATTAAGTGGTGGTTTGAAATCGGACTTAGGAGGTGGTTTGGAGGAATGTTCACTGCCTACAGAATCTTTCTTGGGCTTCGGTTTCTGCTTTTGTTTCTCCTTAGATGACTGAGCAACCAATGCTTTATTCTTTGATCTTGAGAGCATATCAATCTGAGAAAGGTGTGACTGCTCACGAGACAAACACTCACAAAACACATCAAAGGTAGGCATGGTAAAACAAGTACCCAGACCATCCATGGTGGAATAGAATGAAGAAGCAAATATCTGAAATGTACCACGAAGCTTCGAAAGGATCAAGTAAATGCATTCTGTGTCTGACTTATTCTTGCCACAACCCTGTAAAATAGTGTGGATTGTTTTGAACTTGGTCAAAAAATCCTCAATAGTGGGAAATGATTCAGGTAACAGTGAAGTCAGCTTTGCCTCAATCTGTAATGCTCGGAACTCATTAATGGTCCCAAAAAGTGTCTCAAACTTCAACCAAATGGCGTGAGGAGTGAGCAAAGCATCAAGGTGAAATAGAAGGTTGTCTGAAACGTGCAGAGATAGCAAACCCATAGCTTCATCCATCTTGTTCCTGTGCTGAAGAATCTCAAAAAGACGCTGCAACTGGGGATGAACCTCATCTAGACAAGACCACAACCCTCATGACCTGAGAAGCCTCGTCATGCGAGACTTCTAGGTGTGATAGTTGTGTGATGTGAGTAACTCAACTGAGGAGTTTTCCATGAAACCCTACACTTGTACCTGTAACTGTACCTATACCTGTACCTGCTGGTGTTTTTTTATTATTATGTGATCTTTCAAAATAGACAGAAGATGCAGAAGGGTTTGATTGTTTTGAGAGTTTTTGGTGTTTGGGATTTCTGATATAAATGACAAAAAGCGAGAAAAAACACCCCCAACAAAAGAGAAACCTAAACCCTAGTACAAACTGAGAAAGAGGAAGCAATGCATAAGCAAAAAAGCTTCAAAACAAATTCTCATGTACCTAAATAAAATTCTAAGAACAAGGATCACATAGCTGAATAGAGCAGGTTGAGAGCTTTCCAACGCCTATTTGTTTTTGAAAAACGGAGTCCGTTTGCACCTTTTATGGCCCTGGAAGTGCAGAAATAAGGCCCCACTTTGACTGGAAAAAAAATAGTCAAAAAAAATATGGAAAAAAATACTAGCATCATGACGTCTGACACGAAATTATCTTTCCAACAGTATCTTGTTTGAAAAAAAGGAGACTATTTGCCCATTTTATACCTGATTTCGTGAAGCCTCCTGAAAAAGAACAATTCGGCCTCCTTTAAGCCTTGGGGGCTAAAAAAATAAGCCCTTGGTCCGCTGAGTGACCAGGGGGTTGGCGGCAGGTGGAGGGCCGAAGTCGGCTAGCCAGGCGAGTTTGGCGAGAGGGCAGCGAGAGCTCGGGCGGCGGCCAGGAGCGCGGCGAGCTGGGTAGCGGTCGGGAGAAACCCAGTGGCGGTGAGCTCGGGTGGAGGCAACGATGATGGGAGCTCGGGTGGCAGCTGGAGAGGGCGGTGAGCTGGGCGGCGGTCGGGAGAAACCCAACGGCGGTGAGCTCAGGCGAAGGCGACGGTGGGAGCTTGGGCAGCGGCTGGAGAAACTCGGGAGGTCGGCGGCGGCCGGTGAAACCAGAGGCACGACGGCCAGAGAAACCAGAGGCGCGGCAGCCGGAGAAACCAGAAGTTCGGCAGCCGGAAAACCAGGGCGCCGACGGCCTACGGACGGCCGAAAAAAATAGGGCGCATGGACGAAGAGATCATCAAGACTTGCAACCAAGCATACCGTGTGTATCGTGGGTGCAAACCTAGAAAATTTTAATTTTTTTTTAAAAGGAACCCTTTGTATTTTTTTTGCCTGGTTTTAAAAAAAAAAACAAACCTAGCTTCTAATGCAAGATCTCAAAAACCAAAACAGGGAGCTTCAAGCCTTTGCTCTGATACCATGAAGGAGCACAAAGATCTCTCCAAGCTAAACACCTATTACAAGGGAGATGCAAAGAAAAACACAGCAAAATATGCTCATAAAATATAGAGCTCAATATTGCCAAATGTAAAAGAGTTATTTTACAAAGAAAAGATTACAACCTTATAGGTAAAAAAACCTAAAAAGGAAAACCCTAGGCATGCACAAAATAATTAATTATTATGCACCTAAAGTTAGCTTAAGTGAAAAAGAGATAAAAGGTAACTTAATTAATTAACCAGATATTGTTTAATTAATTAAGTAAAAACCAATTACTTTAACAAAGGACACCAATGCCCCTCCCTATTTATCTTTCGAAAAGGATGACAACATCTATTTCTCATGATTTGGCCAACACCTGGAGCAACACCCCTCTGAAAAGAAGGTTGAGACGAGTGCAATAGGCAACATCTCACAGATCCACACCCTCAGCGAAGTCACACTTAGCTGAAATAGTTTCTCCCAAAGAATGAAGAATTTTCCACCACAAATGCTGGACAACCAACTTCACATCTTGAAAAATCCTCTGATTCCTCTCGAGCCAGATATGCCAGATAATAAAGGTGGGTTCAAGAGCCCAAGTAACTTGAAGAAAAGAGGCTTTAACAGGGGCCTTCCCCCACCAGGCAAAGAACTCCGCCAAAGAAGAGACATGCTAGCAAGCCTGGTTCCACACACCTCACCATAGGCGTCAAAGTTTCCTAGAGAAGGAACATTGAAAGAAGAGATGAAAAACACTCTCCTCACTATTACAACACAAAACACACATCGAGGTACCCTGGAACCCTCACTTGCACAAATTATTTCAAGTAAGACACCTGTTCTAGATCACCATTTATAACTTCCTTCACACCAAATTTGCACTATTTATTCTCCAAAATGGATGGTTAGATGATATTGCTTTGTTCTTGATGGATACATGTTTGAAAGCCAATTGTACGTTCTTTCAAAAAGTAAACTGAGATTAGACTATTCTTTTT
Source organism: Sequoia sempervirens (assembly GCA_007258455.2). Classification (NCBI taxonomy): domain Eukaryota; kingdom Viridiplantae; phylum Streptophyta; class Pinopsida; order Cupressales; family Cupressaceae; genus Sequoia; species Sequoia sempervirens. The sequence goes on along the minus strand of VDFB02004343.1, from coordinate 13,707 downwards.
GGCATGCAAGGTTTCTTTAAATTAAAGAAAATCCCCAAATAACCCAGAAGTACAAAAAATCAAATTTGAAGCATAATCATTATGAGAATTTTTGTGATGAACGAAAGAGTTCACTGGAACTGGTGGACTAAGGAAGTCAATTTGAGGATTGACTTGCTGATGGATGAGATGGTGAATGTGGTAAAAGTTTCGTAGAGATGCTCTCACTAATGCCTTAATTGAGGCATTTTATACTTTCCCATTCTTTGTCAATTGGTGTGCTGATTTTCTTCCCCGCAACTTATTCGACTCCACCACGGCCCTTAAATAAATTCTTGAAAGAACCATTTCCCAGTTGGCAAGTGTTTGTAATCTTTCAGTTGTGAACTCACACTTTGCTTTTTTCATTGAATTCATAAAGGTTCTGTCCACCTTCCATGGACAATTTCAATTGTTCGTCAATGTTAACTAACCACTTATTACATATTTATACTACATTTAGCTTTCTTTCAAACCCTTTCACCCTTCTGATAAAATTCGTTAATTTCATATTGAGAATTTATGTAAAATTTGCTGGATAATAATTTGGAAAATATGAAACAAATTGAAATTCTTCATCCTTGAACAGAGTATTTTTACAGTGTCAAGTCTTTAAGAGTCCAGGCTCTCTAGTTGCTTCGGCTGCTCAACACAGTAGTGAAAAGGTCATAAGCAATTTGGCGATCAACAATTCTGACACAATCAATATAAAGGCTTTCGATTCTATTTTGAATGATATTCCTCTCCCACAAACTAGCTTTTTTGAGAGTTTTGCCTCAACCCACATTCTTTCAATATGTACATGAATTTGCCTGAATTTGATGAAGCCTTGTGACTATCAAGTTGCATGCTGGAAAGGTCATTTAAAGAAATTTTCTCTAATGACAATAAACTCCTTAAAGTTTGGACATCGCTGGAATGAATTTGATCTTTTCTCTCTTCAATAATATCTTCTTACATCCATCTTACTGTACTGTTTGACGATTCATTATGGAAACTTATCACTTACCTCCATAAAATACATTCATCAGACTGGGTCATTGTAGCCAACTATTGTGGCTTAGTTCCCCTATTCTTGGTATTATTCATTAAATCTATAAAATCATCTACATCTGGGTCAACCTTCTGTAGCGATTACACGTCAAACATTAAGGATGAGTATGCTTGGGTTGCAAGACTTACCTCATGCAATCATCTACTTTTTGAATCATCATTTGTTTAACTTAGTGGATGTACTTAGTGGATGTACTTGGGTTACATTCCCTGTTTGCTCCAATTGATTTTTTTTTGGGGCTAGTTTAACTAAGGGTTGTGGGTCCCTCGCCTTTTCATTTATGGTATCAGATTACATTTCAAGTATGAATGATAAGCCATTTGACAGGGAGCCACATCGCTCACTCTGTTACGAAAGAACTAAAACTAGGGGAGAGGGCCCAGTAGTCGTGCACCCTAACTTCGCGCTTCTAATTATCCTACGTCGAAATTTCAAATCACTCCCAATTTTTTACAGCAGCTTACTTGGCAAGTTCTCTGCTTATAACTAAGGTTTCAGGGCCACATCATCAAATATGATGCCACATCAGCATGCGTTTTTGTCAAGGTGTCCAAAAAGGCCCCAAAAAATAGTGAGACCAATTCTCGTGCATTACATCATGAGTAGTTGAGCGCTGATGTGGTATCACATGATTGGTTGCTTTTTAGATCAAAAGCATACATTTTGTTTAATTATGGATAGTCAAATCACAACTATTGGACATTATATAAACGACTATTGGATATTATATTTACGATTGGGTGCGCGACTATTAGACCCCGCATGACTATTGGGCCCCCTCCCCTATTACATCACTCCGACAAAAGATGAACAAGATAATCGCAAATCATTAGACCAAAACTGGGAAAAATTCAAATGCCAGGACAGCAGGAAAATCGGCGGTCCCAAAAGTAATCCTCCAAAACCTAACCAGCACGACAACACGCTGCCCACGGGCCATAGGCCCGGCTACCCCTTTTTGTCACGGGATCGCAAGGTCATTGTGCATTGTCGTTTGACCTTTTTGGCAGAATATTTCTTTCTCTTCTTAACTGCTGTCAAAATAGCTGAACCTTTATCCGGTGAATCTACATTCCTAAGAAGCACCTATGAATCACCTGGCTCGAGAGACGACTCCTCCTTGACGGTAGCAAGAAGACGAGCAGGCCTGCACGGTGAATGAGGAGAAGCGCAACCTGCTGCAGAAGGGATTGGTCCATTCTCTCGAGTGGCAGGAAACCCAGAAAGACTATTGGCCTCCAAAGACTTATTTTCATTACGATCCGAGGGCGCAGAGACTACATCATCATCGCAGCCATCTGAATATATGCTTTTATGGCTTGGGTTTGCCCCCACCCACCATGTAGCCTCCTTAGTTGACTTAAGCCTTTTTGCTGAAGGTGAAGAATTTGTGCAGCCTTCGGTGGGGTGATCTGTTGCATAACACAACTTACACCTGAATGCCACTCCATAATCCAATTCCTGCCTCCAAATTTTGGAACCAACCTTGAGCCCGATTTCAGCAGGTAATTGTTTAGAAAAATCCATCTCCACCAGATTCCGAGCAAAGGTGAAAGTGGAAAGAAGCTTTGATTTTTCGGGAGTTGCAATGAAATTTCCAATGGAGTTGCCAATCGTAGAGAGGCTAGACGGGCCCCAAAAATGTAGCGGGAGGTTGGGGAGACGTACCCAAATCGGAATTTTTGAAAAAGACTCTGTAAGTGGGTTGAAATCAGAGTACCAGGGTTTCAAACAGAGGTGCGTTTTATCCCAAGACCATGGCCCCTTCTGAAGCAGCAAATCCCTGCCCTCTGTAGAGCTGCAGACAACCAAGAAGAAGCCTTTGGCACAAGGGCAAATGAAAAGTTCGACTGCCAGCAACGGTTGCCATGTTTTCGAGATCCACTTGTGCAAATCATCCAAACTTGGCCAGAGATTTTGGAAACGGCAAATCAGGGTGTGCTCCGTGTGACTCCTTTCGGCTTCTAAGATATCCAATCCAAACTCGACTAGGGTTAAATCATCCGCTGGAGCCTCCAGGTTGGAAGGAGAACCCGACCTTTGATTGACAGGCTCCAAACAGGGCTGATCGCTTGAATGAAATGAGCTGTCTCTGACCTGAGAATAGGAGGATCTTGGCTGGGGGCCTCTAGAATCAAGATCAGATCGCGGGTCCAGAGGATGGGGACCGATAGAAGCAGCACGGTCACAAGATGTTTTCGCCGAACCCTTGATAATGTTTGTCTGCCCATGTGACGGAAAAGAGTGGGGTTGACGAACGTAGCTGCTGGAAATGGAAGCCCAAACCTTGGAGCTCGCGCGAGCGTCAGGAGTCATTGGAGCGACTAACTAGTAATTCAGCAACATAGGTTGGGCACATGAACATGGCGAAATATTTAGCTTGATGTAGGAGTACAAGGGCTCGTCCTCAGCATTTTTTCCCTCCGTTTTGAAAATTTTAAAATAATTTTCTTAATATTATTTATTTTTAAAGTATATATATAGTGTCGATGAAGGTGGTGAATAGAGAGGTTATATTGATAAAGTTAAAATCGGAAGAATCTTTTCAGTTCTTCTTATACAAGTATTTCGAAATAAATAATGACAAAAATTTGATGTTTTTAGTCAAACTATTCATATAGTATGTAACTCTTTTTATATCTCTACATATTTTACACTTTTTTTACATGTCATAGGTTTTATAAACCATTGAATTAGAAAGATGCTCTATAACTTTTAATTTTAAGTTTTATAATATAACTTCCTTATTTAATGTTTTCTTACAATATCTCAAGTATCTTGGAGGATAACTAATAAATAAATAATGTGTAAGAGGTGTAAGAGTTGCATACTATTATGAGATGTTTGACCATGATCATATGGGCATTAGATTTTTGCCATGACTCATGATTTTGGATGCCATTTGATTTCTAGTTTCCAACATTTTTATATATTGGAGGCACGAGGTAATCTTATACTATTAATTTATTGTTAGAGGGATAAGATGTATTGGTGTATTCACTTTTAAGATTAATACAAACTTGAGTCTCTTTGACATATGATTTTTTCTTGTAAGGATTTCTCCACATAAGCTTGGTGTTATAATTTGCAATTGTTATGTTTACTTTTTCATTGGTTCACTAATTTTATTGGCTTAATCACATATTTTATTAAGTTAATTATCTATTGTGTTCATATTCTCATTGTGTCAATTATCTTGTTAAGCAATAATATAACTAGTGTAAAGAAGCATGTTTCAGTGTAAAGGTGGTAATTGACTTGAGATTTGACTAAACTTGATTCCAAACATCCCAAGAGTTTGGATCTGATCTTTAGTTTTCTCATCCCTTAGGTTGAATTCATGCATGTGGCTTGGAACCTAATTCACATTTGCAACACAAATTTGACCCCCAAACTTGTAAATTCAAATTTAATTTTAAGCTCAAGTTGGTCTCTTTTCAGCTAGTGGTCATTTATTGATTTGAGTGCAAAATGTTTAAAAATGCACACTAGTGTGTTGTATAAAAGAACAAGCCTCAAATTTATTTTAGTTATCATGGGAGAGAAATGAATCATCTTATGACATCATGAAGAATAACATTGCATCATCATATATCAACATCTGCATAGATAGTAATAGAATATCAATTTATAAATCTACTTAAAGTGTCTTCAAAATTATTTAAATTGTTCAATTATTTCCAAGTGTTTGATCAAGGAAAAGGGAGAGGAACAAGTCACCTCCTATAACAAACTCTATCAATGTCTATTGACATCACCACGTTCAAACAATTGAGCTAAATAAGATTCAAAAAATTAGAAATACCCAAGTTGAGTATGTAAACTAAGGTCTAGTCCATGTATTTGAAAGATAAGGGGAATTTTGTTTGCTAGGGTTTTGCTATGTCTATACAATATTTTTGTTCTTTCTATTATATCTATCAATATAAGATAAATTGAATCTACCACAATAAAAAAAAGGTATTCTAATATGACTTGTATTAACACATATAGAAGTTGGGATATGATAACAACCAATAAAATTTGAAAATATTATTTCATTAAATGAAAGTTGGAAAATACATGTGACCTGATTTTTATCAATTATGATATTGAAAAAGGTATTGGAAATATTGGAGGAGGCTTTGTGAAACATTTAAAAATTATAGGAGCACTTTTCTAAGGCTAGGGCATTGCGACAATCCAAAGGGGGGTGTTGTTACAATCTAGGTAGGGCATTACAACCCTATAAGGGCAGTAGTGATCTTGCTTGCTACAACTTAAAAAAAAAGGGTTATCTTGTGTTTGTTTACTTACTTTTTTCCTATTTGTAGAATATTTTTATTCACTCCAGAAACCTCTAAAACCTAAGCTAAAGTATAGGGGATACAAATGGGTATTTATGTTCAAGAAACTATCTCAATCAATCCTTTAGGAGGTATATTCCAACCTAACAACCATATTTCTATAGGCAAGGGGTGTGTGCAAACCTAGGTGCTTAGTGGTAGTGATGTGTGGGCAAAGTTGGTTGAAACGCAATTAAACCCCTATGAGATATCTAATAATAGAGGTTTTTGTAATGATGGTGTCAAGTGGATTATGATAGTGACCACAAGGGACATGAAATGAGGGGAAATGCTTTAGACTTGAGGAAAGTGGGAATGCGAGGGTTTATATAGACTTATATGGCTATGGCTAGAGGGGGTCTCTATATGACAATCTAATGGATGAATGGGAAAACTAACACTACAAATGGAGAGAGGAGGAATAAATTATGGAGAAACCCTAATTGAATTCGCAAGAGAGGCTCTACTATGCCTCACATATGGAATTATTCAATGTTTTATCCTCTAACTATGATGGAGTCTTCTATAAGATTTCTTATGTGTAGAGAGATACTAAGTTTTCTAAATTTGTAATGAGAATGCCTAATGATATCTTATTAATGACCGAAGGGAAAATTTAATTAATTATAATTCCTTATAAAAAATTAGTCATGTTGCTAACAAAAATAGTAAGTTTTAGAGTTAAATATGCAAGGAATAATTTTTCTACTTTCGTAAAGAGGGTCAATATCATTGGAAGTGCCAAGGCCCAAGATACGAATATTAGGGGTATCAATGAACCTATGTGATTTATGCATCAAAAATTTTGGGGTGTTTTGTGTTGGTTTCTAAGGTTTGTGGTGTTTATAGAATCCTTCTATAATCATTGGGTTGGTTGGAAACAAGAAGTGGTCCTAAAACAAACTAGGGGAGCATAGACTAAAGTGAATGTGTAAAAGTAAGGTAGGAATTATAGAGTATACAATTTCATACTTTACACTTTTCTCCTACTTTAGTAGGCTAATGATATTAGAATGAATAAACATACTAAGCAAAATATAGTAATACATAATATTTTAAAGGATACAAAAAGATATTGGTCTTCTCTTTTTCATTCTCTTCCACGCTCATGTACCTACTTTTGTTTATGCACCAAATCAAAACAATATACTTACCATATAGAAAATTAGTAGAAATACCAAAAACATATGTATTAAATGGAAATAATACATAGCAATAAACTAAACTAAGCATAAAGTTGCATATGTGAACATTAAAATACTAAAAAATGAACATATGCAAACATGGACAAAAATTATTAAAAAAACAAATACAATGGTTGAAAAATAAAATACTAAATACACACACCCCATAATCTACATGACTATTATGAACATAATGGGGTAGGATTAAAATTTGGAATGGACTCAAGGAGGTAGGATGGGCTAGTATAATATCATATGGGAGAATGGTGTCTAGACTAAATGGTAATAGGCTCAACTAAATAAGAACTAAATGGTAAAAGTAAAAAAGGTAAAAGTTGCCAAGGTTCCCCTAAAATGATGAAATAGGTAAATTGGGCCAAGTGACACCGAAAAGGATAAAATGGTAAAAGGGGCCAAGCAACCCCAACAAGGATCATGCAAGATGATGGTTTCTAGGCTAAATGTTATTAGGCTCAACTAAATACGAATTAAATGTAAAAGGAAAAACAAAAAAGTGGCCAAGCTACTTCAAAAGGTTAAAATAGGTAAATGGGGCCAAGCCACCCCAGCAAGGATAACAACTTAAAAGGGGCCCACCCCAACAAGGATAGAAACTTAAAAGGAGCCAAGCCACCCTAAAAAAGATAAAAAGGTGAAAAGGGCCATGCCAATTCCACCCACTAGGTAAACTAAGTAAATGGTGTTAGGCCAAGTCCACTCATTAGGTAAATAGAGTCAAAGATAAGTGTTAGAAGAAATTAAACTAAGTGCACTTGAAATTATATTACATTACATGTCATTTGGGTTGTAAAAATATAAATTAATAGAATTTGAGTAATCAAAAAGAAAAATTACACTCACAATGTAGAAGAGAATTTCAAAATATACCTAGAAAACAAAAGTCCATTGTCTCAAAGGATATCATGATGCATAAGTGTTTGTGCAATGTGTTATCATCCTTCTTATGCATTGGTGTCCCAATATTGTTTTTTCATCCAAAAAGGTTATGAAGCTTAACTTTGACACCTAAAAATTTGATTATCCTACATAACACTAACAAAAAGCACAACCATAAAAGATGTAACACCCCGCCTTGGTTACCGTTATAACAAAGTGTAAAGAGTAAAGTTAACCGAACAATTTTTTTTTTAAAAAAAGATATTTAATTTACACAATTGACATAAGGTTTCCAAGACGACGTTACTTAAACCTTACACATAAACTCAACACGTTATCATAAACATAATACAAATTTAATGCCAAGAATGGTTCAATTTGCAAGACTTATCATATTCAAGAATCCATAGGTTCATATTACAACAAGAGAGATTTTAATAAATCTCAATACATCCAAAGATGGTACAATATAAACACTCTTATACAAGAGGTAACTTTTACAAAGCATAAAGTGATCATATCACAACTGACATCCATAACCACGAACATGCTCCGCATCCACAGTCACGAAAATGAAGTAATTGGAACCAACTGCAAGCATAGGATCATCTGCATGAAAATATAAGGAAGATAGAGCACGGTTTCCTCCCGACCACATGGAACCCAAAGGTCCACTCCCTCCATGCTAGGAGATAATGATAGGTCCTCAAGCAAAGAAGACAAAACATAACGTTTACGAGGTATACATTTCACATCACGACATAATGTTTACAAATCAAAACAGATAAAATCTCATTATCAAATTATATCAAATAGAAATCTGAACACATGGAACACCATCATGGTATAGACTAAGAGTGTCATCACATTGTCGGGATAGGTTACCCTGGTGAATCTTCCTAGACTACCGGCCCTCTCTCCAAGAGTTACCCTGGTAGCCTCTACCGATTCCCGGCCCCTATGCAGACCAATGTGGAGTCACTTCATCTTTCAAGAGGACAAGATGACGACTTGCCATTCCAGGCCTTCTCAACCTTTTCTCAACCTGAACGAGCATTAAGACAGTAGGAGAGACACACTTTTATCTGAATTAATGTTTATAACTTCCCAACCCATAATTCTTTAGTTAGGTTTTCACTGAATTAACACACCTACGATAGGTTACCCAGACAATCACTTCTGGATTTCGGCCCCTACCGCAAGCCACTCTTTCTATAACATGACTCAACATAAAAATCAAGGGGTAGCTATCAAGCACATAGATCAAAACCTCAATGTTTATGTCCTTCACTAGAGGCAATTCACAATCTCTAGGATGTCACTTCAAAAGACCACAAAATGATACAAAGCTATACCCCCACATAAGATAATTGTAATAAACTTGTTGATTTAATTTTCACTTCCCTAGTCTCGGTAGAGATAAAATAAAACACATCTTTATATTAGTATGTAAATACACTCTTCTTATAGCTAGAACACTGCTCCACAATTCATGTATTCAATCTTCATGAATTTGGAAATTTAAAAAAAAATCTTATCATTACAAATTCACTCCTCAAGCTTTTGATAAAATGAAGATAACATCATCAACATCATAAATATATGTACATCCAATAATTTCAATTAACTAAACATAATGAATTAAAAATTCTAGGTAATCAAACTTAAAATTATTAATATATATATACTTCAAACAAAAGAAAAAGTATTTATTTACATTATAACATAAGAATAATGTATATTCTTTGTATTTAAGTAATTCAATCACTAAACATAAAACAATTCAACGCAGTTTTTTTTTTAATCAATATTTAACTTTCATAAATTCAAAATCTTAAATATATTTTCTTTGCTATTCATGGACTCGTACTTAACAACTTTTACACTTAGTAAAAATCTGTCTCACAGTCATCTAAACAAGAAACTTTCCCTGATCCTTGCATGCAGAGAGAGAGAGAGAGAGTTTAAGTCTAAGAGTAAACTATTTCAAACTATTACTGCAACTGTAGGATCTTTTCAAGACGCATGCATTAATTTAAAGGAATAGATTACTCTAGCTTGATATTAATTACAAAGCTTTAATCTTTTTATGGGAACGATCTACAAGAAAAACTTCATAGTACAAAATAAATTATAGACAAAAGGGACAATTCAATCAAACAATCCCCAATTCGGTTATATGAAATTCAGGAAACAGTTTAAGTAGATGGTGGATGGCATATGCTATCATTAGCACATATTTCATAAAAAAAAAAAAACAAGAATCGGCTATTACAAGAAAGATGCGATATGAACACAAAAATATTGAAACATTCCTTGCACTCCATGCACATGGTCATCAGGAATAATTACTGGTAAACTTAAATAAGATCAGAAAGGAAGAATGAAAGATATGACATCTCAATGGTATTTCATAGGAAAGATAAACTATAACTTAGCATGTTAATTGCATGCAAGATGTGAAATGTACACAAATTTAGGCGTAACAAATCTATACGCATATCAAAAGGAACAACCAGTCCAGGCATGTAAAGAAGAATATCGATATACCAATTAAGATTCGGACTATACAGCCAATGGTTCAATAGTAAAGTAACTCTTAAAACACCTACTATTTAAGGAGAATAGACATGAAAGTAATTGATAATTCAATGTCATGCATAAAAGCAAGATGTAAGTGTAAGGGTCGGTGCCCAAATCTGTAGATTTTATGACAATTTTCTTAAATAACAATCACCTAGAATTAGCAAGACAGGACAAATCGCTTTCCTAATGAGCTTCAGATGCTTTAAGATCAGCCTTTAATTCATTCAACGGAAAAGAGACTTAAGCAATATAATTTCAAACAAAAAAATTTGAAAGATAACTGGTCATTTCAGCTAACTACGCTGGTAAAGAATTAGGTGTGATACAAAATAGAAAATACATGCTAGCAATGGTTATCATTAGATCTTTAGATCAAAGAATATATAGGTACTTCATTGTGAAGGAGGCTGCACCTAATTTCAGGCAGGACAAGTTTATGGTAATATAACATAAATCTTATCACCAAAAGAAAATCCAGCTACAAAGCTAAAGCAAACAGTTTAAATGGTTGCGCCTAGTCTCAGTGGGCATAATATATTCATTTATATTAAGTACTATGAACCTACAAGTGTAACAAAGTAAACTCCAACATATTAAATGCATACAAAGCTATATTGCATGTAAAAGTTTCACATTATGGCAGATTCCGGACAGCATAACAATAAAATTACTTTATGCCCCTAAGTGCGTCATGTAAAATGATAAATTTGTAGATTTACATTCATCCAAAAACACAGATCAAAAATTATATTAATGTCTACTTTTGAAAATAGAGAAAAGTCTTCATTTGTTTCCTAAAATTTCAATTTCAAACCATTACAATCATTCTACAGCCAAATTAAAACAATTTCAGATCTAGAATAATTTATTATCATATATTTTTATTCTTTTCTATTTTGAAATTCAAATACTCTTCTTATTTTTTTTGTTCCTTCATTGTTTGTGCAGGTTCAACGGAGCAGTTTCCTTTATTGAACAATTAAATCCATCATTAATTTCCTAAAGATTCAGCACAAGAATAAAATCACAGAAGAAAACCTATTTTGAAGTTTGATAACTGTCTGAAAGCGATTTCTAGAAACTTCTGACAACTCCAAAATCAAATCACCAGACTTCAATAAAGAATTGCAAATCAACCCAGCTTCAAAATTATGCTTGAAAACAAAATCTAAAAAGAAAATTTCTTTTGAAACAATTGCCGTGAAACAAACTACTAAAAATTGCTGCCCTCAGAATTCTTCCCATGAATCCTTTTTTTTTAATTATCCATTTTTTCCAAAAGATATTAATTCATGCAAATCACTTTCAATCACAAAACTTAACTGACAGATCAATTCGCATTGTAAATAGCTCATTCAGTTCAATACATTCTTTAAAATATCAAAACAGTCCTATAACTAACAATCAAAGATACTTATCTCATCGAAATATCTTTTTCACATAATTCAAATTGCACAATTAAAACAACAATAATATTATTTTAATTAAAACATTGCAAAGAAATAACTTATTTAATTTAACTTAATAAATTAAATCATTAACGTTGGTTAAAACATTAATAAGCATTTAATAAAATTAAATATTATATTTGCAAACACAAAACAATATAAATTTGAACACGACAAGACAAACTGGGCTACACGGGGTAACAAAGAGATACTCGTTCAAAAACGAACGATGGTTTAAAAGGACCTGTCAATACCTCCAACAACATATTTATATTGAATTAGGGTACGCTCAGACTTGACAAGCAGGTGGAGCCGTTACTCGGTACCTGTGTCTGTAGGAAACATCAACGTTAGAACATATATATACTCATGTTAGAAAACACACTGTGAATAAGAATTGCAGCGTAGTAGGGTACTCACGAATGAGTAATGCCACACTGTCTTCTTCACCGACACACATGAGCAAGATAAATCATAAACAATAGTCATAAACAATAAGCCATATCATGAATGAATCTATCACAGTATCATCCAACTAATCACCTCAACATAACAACCACATGAAAAATCGTAAGCTAATAAACCATATCAGATATATGTCTATCTCAATAACATCACGGAAACACAACCAGATAAATAGGACGTCAATGTATCATCCATAGAGTATAAAAAACAACATAATGTTAGAGTTATAACTGAGAATAGGGTATGTGCAGGATCATGGTATGCCAAACAAGCCCTTAAGTGGCAATGAAAATTCAGAACAATTAGAGTTAGGCAACTTGATGTAAAAATTTGAATAAGTTATCTATATTATTTCAAAAACATGTAAGAATAGATTCTGTGGGAAATTGAATGTAGTTTCTAAACTACTAGGTTTATTTTTTAAAAACAAAATCTATTTGGTGAAAATTTAAAATTTCAATGCAGTATTACTTAAATTTCAGGAAAAAATTAAAGAAGTAGGTGTCTGCTTTTGACCACCTAACCATAATAAAATGATAATATTCTTTTATGAGATTTTATATGTAAGTAGAGGACTCATGTCGGATGTGGCCATTTTTTGTAATTTTTTCCATGTAAATAATTAATTATGAATTTTTTATTACAATTTTTTAAAAATATAAAACTACATTATGTCGACTACCTTAACTTGGTCAAAATTTCATGAAATTCAATTTTTTTTTTTTAATCTTATAGTATGCAAAGCATAGAATGTGACGTATGTTTTGGATTCAAAAAATATGATACCGTTTGAAAGTTATAAATGGTTTACAATCAGCCTATCAATCAAGACTTTTGTCATAATTCTAGTAGAAAATAAATAATAATAATCTATTAAATTCAAAATAAAACATAATTTATATTGGCAAAAAGCTCAGAATATCCTTTACAAACCCTTTTCATTTTATCAATTTTGGCTAAAAATAAAGTCGTCAGCCACATGGGCGAAGTCCGGAAAAACAAAGTAACCTGTTAAACACGCTTTTTGTGTTGACTTTTTAGGATTGGTATCTCCTAACCAAATACCAAAGTAAACCCTAGCCTATTCCCTTAGGCAATGAATTTTGTGTTTCCATATCTGGATATCTGATTTGACCGATATCCGATCTATTAACATAGCATTTTAAAAAATGTCAAGACTTTATAACATATGCAATATATCTCATTTGTAGTTTATAGTTTATTTTAATATATTTAGTTTAGAATATACGATTTGGTTTATATATGATTTTTAAATAGTTTATATTTTATAGTTTATGTTAATATATCTAGTTTAGAATATACAATATTATTTATAATTTAATATATATAATCTCTTACAAAACTATATAATATATAATATATTATATTATTTTGTATAATATGTTTAAATATTAAATTTTCTATATTTTAGTTAATATATATATATTACTAATATATAAGATATTTAAATATTATCTCTCCCTCTCCCTCTCCCTCTCTCTCTCACCCCTCTCCTCTCTTTGCCTCTCTCTCCACTTCCCTCTCCCTCCCCCCTCCTAATGAATTCTATCTCTCTCTCCCCCACTTCTTCCCCTCTTTCCCTCTCCCTCCACCTCCTAATGAACTCTCTCTATCTCTCTCCACTTCTTCCCCTCTTTCCCTCTCCCTCCCCCCTCCTAATTAACTCTTTCTCTCTCCACTTCTTCCTCTCTTTCCCTCTCCTCCTTCCC
>VDFB02004342.1:0-15635 GCA_007258455.2 Sequoia sempervirens | reverse complement strand
CTACAAATGAAGTTTCAAAGTGCTGGAAGTGAATGAACAGGGGCTTCCCACTTAGAACAACAAGCTAGAACTCACCATGTTCATTAGATTTAGCCTTGCTGTGATGCTTGAAGACCTATTCTAACAAAGGTTCAAAAGAACTATTAAAATAGGAAGGGTCAAGAGAGTTGTTCTAATCCTAATCTATGAATGAATAGTAAACATGGAGGGTGCTATAGTAGAAAAACTCCCACAAACTAGATTTTTCTGGACCAAGAAAGACCTATAGCTACACAAAATTAGTGCAATCTTCTAATGACTATAGATTTTCAAATTGTGCATTCACCTCATGAACATACAATTGAACTAGGTTGCAGAAAATAAGTTAGCTCAAACTAGCTTTACAAAGTGATTCATCATCAACAAACCACAAAAGGCATGAGTTGGAAGTGCATCAAATATTGTAAGAACCAACACCATTAAAGTCATCCAATAAACTACAAGCTAAAACTAGCATGGAAGTAGAACCATGTATGCAAGATGAGCAAACTCAAAGAGAACATCCATAAAATTATGCAATGTTATCTTTTCTTGCTGTAAATACCTTTTACACCAATTCTCCAAACATTTACAAATGAGGGGAAAGCTCCTATTTATAGTTTTCCAAAGCCCAAATGAATGGCTCAAATTCAATACAAGTTAGGGTTTCACCTACCCCCAATATTTCACTGTTTAAAATACATCTTTTGTCTTTTCCCTCTTTTGTCTTGTAGCCTATTTTTTCATCTAGTGACCTTGGCACTGTAGCAATTTTGTCTTTTAGTGTCTACCATCCTTGTTGTAGCTGAAGCTATCAAAGTCTACGTTCTTGTTGGTGCATCTATAGTACCCTTCAACCAGTTAAGTGCATCCTTTTGCGGATTGGTGTTTCTAAGAAGTAGATATGCTGCTCCTGATCTGGATGGATAGCTCCTAATAATCATGATTGCTTGGAGGAAGATAGAACAACTCCCTCATGCTCCTTGTTTGAAGGCATTTCTCAACTTGGTATTTCCTGACAAATATTCCTAAGCAAGCTTATTCAATTAGTTAGAACTCCCCTTGATGTCAATATTTAGATAAGTGGATCCTTTGGTGATCGTAATCAGCCTCTAAACACAGCAAAATCTATGCCTTTAGCATGGTTCCATGAATCCTGAACACAAGAGGTGTAGTAAGTGCTTTCATATGTAAATCAAGGAAAATGTTAGTCAAATCCTACAAACGCATTGTTAGATCCATCCATACATCATTAAAAGATCATAATATTCATCATTGTTCCACATTTGGAGCTCATTTGGACCATAAACATAAATGTGGGTTCAGGGGTGTGGGTGTAGGAAGGTTGAAGGATGTTTGGAGTCTCTACCACTAAGAAATGAAATTTAGAGCATGGTGACCTGCAAGAGGAAGTCCGCATTGTAGGACCCACAGGTTCCTTAGACATTAAGGGCTACGTGAGAAAGTTTTAATGAATTTAGGAGATGCGGGAGGGAGCTACCAGGCCACCATCATATGTTCACCATTAGGATTGACGTTGGAGGGACAACGGTCTACAAAGCCACAACTTTTAGCAATTTTGAGTTTTTTCAAATTAAGCATATGGAAGATGCATTAGAAGGGTGTATGGACCTATTCCTCAATGATTTGGACCCTTCCAAAAATATAGAAATCTGGAATGTAGAAGTCGAAGGATCCGCTGCCTTAAAAATGGCATTGAGCAAACGAAAACCCATGGATGGTGAAGGAGGGACAACGTCTTGCAAGGAAGTTCTGACAAATGTCGATGGAGAGATGGTGACCTGCAATGAAGTTCCACAACTTCACAAAACTTAGTAAATTTGAGATTTTCAATTTTAGCATGTGGAAAAAGGGGTAGAAAGAGTGCCAAGACATATTTCCTTAAGATTTGACTCATTTTGAAAAATGCAAAAATTTGGAATGTGGAATCTAGAGGTTCCATCACCCTTTGCAATGACATTGCTCAAACGGACTTCTGTGGATGGACTTCGACAAGTAGACTTCCGTAGTGAAATTTCCACAATGTCTAAACAAATGGAAAATTTGATGCAAACCCCGTTAGGCATGTGAAGACACTCATTTTATGGGCCCTAGATGATGAAAACTTGAAATTTGAACCATTTTTGGAAATGAAAAGATTTGGAAAGGGGAAGCCAGAGGGTCCACCGCCCTTTTGTAATGACAATCCACACACAAAAACCCACATAGGGTGACCCATACATGGCGGCCTACATAGAAATTCCTTCAGACGATGACGAAGAGTTGGTGACCCGCAAGGAAGTTCTTACAAAGGATAATGGAGGGATGATGACTCGTAAGGAATTTATTGCGGATGGTGATGGAGGGACAATGGATCACAAGGAAATTCCCACAACTTCACAAAACTCAACAAAACTTTGGCAGTTCGCTTAGGCATCACAAAACATCCCAAATCCATAGGCAACTTGTTCCCAATGTCAAAAAATGAAGGAAAAAGAAAAGCAAGCGAGTAGGGACTAAGCTAGTAAGAGCAAGGAAAAAAGTGAAAGGGGGGATGAATTTGTTTCTTTTCTCAAATTCGAACACCTCAAGTTAAAATGAAGGGTAGGGAGTAGTGTTTATAGGCCAATTTCCATTAATGGCATGCATTGATTTCTTGGTATGACAAACTTGACTTAGGTGAGATGTAGAAAACCACACTTGTATTGGATGCTAGGTCAAGGCTCAGACAAAGAAACTAAGTGTGGAGCCCTCCATGTGGGTGGAAGTCAAGGGTTGTCCACTACTTGGTGGTGAAACAGAAGTAGAAACCCACACGAGGCGACCCGCAACTATGGGTCCACGATACTTGATGGATGCAATGGCGAAGGTAGTTGCGGGGTCTTCCATGTGGGTGAATAGTGAGGCTTGGATGTAGACAAATGACGGGTCACAATGACAAACAACAAGAGGAGACTCGCGATTGTGGGCCCGTGAGGCCCAATGGATGTCGGGGCAATAAGCAAAGGGAAATTGATAGTACCCAGTCGACAAGGGAAAATGACTTAGTGAAACTTAGACAGGTGAACTAGGCCAATGGGAAATTGGTTATTTTATGGCTCATGACCAAATTTAGGCTCAAAGTAAGGGTACACAAAGTGAGATGAGGGAAAAATGACTTGTTAGGAGCAAAAGAGGAGGTCCCTGCCATCGATGGGGCGTGTGTGTGCAAAACATGCACAACAAAAAAAAAAATCATTAGTGAACACCTACTTGTCTAACACCTAATGGTCCACTTAGCACTCATTAGTGAATACCTACTAGTCTAACTTTTTTGGGGGCCTTTTTGGACACATGAACAAAAAATATTGTTGATGTGACCCTGAAACCTTAATTATAAGTAGGGGACATTTCAAGTAAGCTACTATAAAAAATAAGGAGTGATTAAAATTTTCTAGGGGTAGGGGACTTGACAAGTAAATTAAGTGTTATTCACTCTTGTTGATTCTACATATTTTCTCCTTAATTGGCTAGATTATTTGCTAGTCATTGATCATCAATGACTAGCTCATTTAAAAATATCTTAAGGGGGTTACTACATTGCTAGGTGTAAGTTCTTCATGATCAACCTCCTAAATAGAACAATTTAATGGTTATAATAAATATCAACAAATGACATACAAACCTAAAAATGTATCAGATGATGATTTTAAAGCTAATATTTCTCCTTTTACTACACCAATTAAAGTGATAGTTCCTCTAATAAATGCTCCTTGAACGTTCTTAAAAATTTCTAGTCATTCTAAAATGATTATTTGATCACTTAAAATCTAAATGAACATATTTTTTTAATTGATAATTTATTACTAAATAAAAATCATGTTACAATATGAGTTCACAAGGCCCATCATAAATAATAAAAAAGAAACAAGTCACTAAGGTGAATTTATTAAATCAAACCTTAATATTCCAACATGGACCACTTATTTGATCTTGTTGATTCTACCTGTTTTCTGTTTAATTAGTTGGATTTTTTGTTGCTCATTGATCATCAATGACTAGTTTATATAATAAAATCTTAAGGGGGTTACTAGATTGCTAGGTGTAAGTTCTTCACGATCAACCTCCTAAATAGAACAATTTAATGGTTATATTAAATATAGATAGATGTTGTGCAAGCCTAAAAATGTATTAGATGGTGATTTTAAAGTGAATATTTCTCGTTTCACTACACCAATTAAAGTATTAGTTCCTCTAATAAATGCTACTTGAATGTTCTTATAAGTTTATTCATTCTAAATGATTATTTGATCACTTAAAATCCAAATGAATATCTTTCTTTAATCGATAATTTATTACTAAATAAAAAGCATGTTACAATACGAGTTCACAAGGCCCATCTAAGGTTAGCCAAAACAAAAGGACAAGGAATTAGCTAAAGAAGATTAATATATTGTATCCCACCATATATAACCTAAAAAAGGGCCCCATCTTGAGTCTAAACAATAATATTCAACTAAATTTATCACAAATTTCACTAAAATTGTGAATTTGAAAAGCATCCATAGTTGGTGAGATAGCAAAAATATTGTCATTATCCCTAACCACTTCTAGGTCAACACCATTAGAACATATATCTTTCTTTTTGATACCCATATCTCTTAAGTTGACCTACTTTGTGAAGATATAGAGGCCTTAATGACATTGGCCCACTTGTCATTAATTATAGGATAATAGTGTCTCTTATCCTTTATCATGATTAGTAAAGACAAGAATAACATATTTCCAATTAATTTTAAATTGGTTTCTAATTGAAACCCTACCGCCTAGACTTCTTGCAAAAGTAGGAAGTCAAGAATGTTCCTCTTATTGTGAATTTTTTTGATAATTTATTTTCTATTAGGTGATTCAAGGCCCTTGACATTCCAAAAAATTCAATTCAAGCTTTTAAAGATTAGGTAAAGAACTAGAGGGCTTTTTATTCTTGTATAATCCACCAAAACATTTTGGGATTTTCTCTTCTTTTCCTTTTCTCCTATTGTTCTGGCCACTATCTTCTCTACTTTCTTTCTTCTTTCTTCTCCCCTCTTTCATCCTCATTTTTATCAAAATCCATTCCTTTACCTATCTTATTGATAAAGAAGTGATTGTCCCAATTTAAAATCACATTCTCACTATCCTCCTTCAATAAATCATTTTTAGATAGGCCATTGTCCCTCCCCTTGCACTGTTGAGAGAGAAGTAATTGGTTGAGAGTTGACATTTTCAAGATTCTTCTTCTCCTTATTATCCCAAATTTTCTCTTTTAATTTATCCAACACAAGTTCTTGAGCATTTTTTTTGTGTTGAAACTCTTTATCAATTGATTTTTATCCTAGTTCCTTCTTCAAGTCATCGACTTTGTGAGAAACCTCTTGTTCAATGCTAGAGCTATCCCCAATTATAGATTTATCTTTATTAATGTTAGGATTAAGGTGTCATCTACCATGTAAGTCATATGTCATATGTCATGGTTCCAACATCCTTGGAAAGTGTCTCTAGGAAGTTAAGGTGTATTGGGAAAATATTTCATAATATTTATTCTCACCATTGTTTTGTAATACATTCATAAGGGGTGATGGGTTCCACTAGCAACAATAACAGTGACTTATGTACATGAATATTTAGTATTATTTTCCCCACAGGTGGATGCTTAGAATGGGATGGTAAGAGATAAGGAAGTGTAAAAATGAGTGACAATTGGGATTCTCCAAGTGGGTTCTTGGAAAGAGGCGACATGTGTCTCTTAATATTCCATCATTTATTGCCTTTAATGTAATGTTTCTTTTCCAATTTTGGGTGCCCAACTTGGAGGGAAAGTATTAGAGAAAAAAATAGTGTCCTTTCATATTTTGAGGAGGTAATCCAAGGGTTGGCAATGTTTAGAATGAACATAAATATTTGGGTGTCATGTTTGGGGCTTAAGACCTCTTCATAAATCTATAAAATCAACTCCTTGGATGTAGAAATGAGGAGTAGTTGAATGTAGCATTAATCTATAAGAACAAGGACAAGTTGAGACATAAAGAGGTTGTTCATAGGTACAAAAGTGATGCCACATTGGAAGAAAAAGAGGAGAATGAAAGTGAATCTATTGTAATCTCATTTATTTAAAGTTAATACATATTTGGCCTCTCTTCTTGATGGATTTTTCACTGCAAGGATTTCTTCACATAAATCCTATGTTATGTGATGCCTTTTATGTTATTGATTTGTGCCTCTTTGCTACTATCTGATGGTGATTTTATCATTTATTTATTCTTGTTATAAGTGCACATAAGGTGGTGTTTCTAATCATATTATGTTGGTTACTTTTTTAGCATCATAAAGATGATGGATCTAGTCATGGTAATTGTATATTATGATCACTTAATTTCAGATTTTCATATAAGTTTCATATTTTTATATTCTAGTAGTCCAAGATTTTTTATCTCATCCATTGAAGTAATAACTTGATTATTCGGATAGAAACTGAAATTTCCCAATATTTGGTATTAGAGTTGAAGGTTAACTAGGTTTTGGATATTCCTCCTTTTTTATTTCTTAGCCTAGAAAGCTTGTTGGAGTATATTAGAAGGAATTTGAGGTTATTGGAGGCTTGTGGGGCTGCAACGATGTTTTTTGAGGTAACTTTGTTTTGTAGATTTGTGAGATTGGAAGCCATGGATATTGTAAATGTGGTCTATGTTGGGTATTAGAAACTCATGATTGACAAATCTTCATAGAGGTGGTTATGTTTTGGTAACTTGGATCTCTTGTTTGATAATATGTGAGTATCCGCTTATTTGATAGTTTTTTTCCTTCACCTTGTGGCCATTTGTAGTGAGAAGGTGTTCATGTTGGATGGGTAAGTTTTATATCTTGGTCATATGGAGAAACACCCCTTATTTGGACTATGAAATGGAGTGCCTATGGTGGCTTCATGGTGTTAGCCCTTGGTTACATGAAAGAATTGGAAGATAAGCCATTTACCTCTTTGTGAGTTATGGAGATGACATGTTTCATATATTATAATCTCTTGGACAACTTGATTTTCCTGTTGGGTTATATTTTTCTCTTTCACATTTATACATGTGCTTATTCCATTTTTCATATGATGTGTTTGATGTGAATATTTGGAGGTTGAAGTGGATTTAAGATTTATTGAGATGGTTTTTTAGGTTTCACATGTTGATAAAAAAATTGTGGAATGTAGATCTATGATAAGATTTTATTCATGGTGTTTAAGATGAAGAAAGTTGTAGGTTTCTATGTCTGCTTGGATGGTTCTTATTGATGTATGGTTACTCTTATGTGGGTTTGTTTGGAAAATCAAGTCTAGCATTATCCTAGTGTTTGAGTCTCAAAAATCTACATGTTATGCTTGATTATCTCTATTATGCATGTTACTAATGTGGGGTTGAATCTATTTTAGTTATTTGAGATTACAACACTTATTATGTATTTCTCTTTTGAGATGTTGTATATGTGCAGATCTTGTGAAATTATCTGATGTGGATTTTTTGGTAGGCCATATTCCCAGTCACCATTATTAGTTGGTATGTTTATTGTAGTGAGAAAACATTATTTGAAGTACCTAATATAGTTGTTCATTTGAATATGTAGTAGTAGTTTATAGTGCATGGGAATATATTTTCACTTTCAGTAGGGTGTTGGCAATGATATTGGTCATGATGCCATGTATAACTTGATACCACTTTCATATGTGGGAGCTTTATGCACTCACCAAGACCTTTTCTCGATGCACAAACTCTTATCGATAGACTTCCACATGCACTAGTCAGGGAGACAATATGATTTCGCTATGACCTTAGCCCGACCAAACTCATGCTAATATACTTTATTCTGAAGCGGGTCGGGGGACATAAGGAAATCAATAAGACCTTATCTCGATGGTATAACATATGTCGATAGAGAACACATTTGTCACCTGAAACAAAAGAGAAGTCTTGCCGACAGCAGCCTGTAAGATAAATTCAATTTCCATGACATCTAAAATGTCTTGCCGATAGGCAACTCAACATTTCAAAGTGGATCGGGGAGACCCTGCCATACTCATGCCGATATGTGTAAGCCCAAATGAGAAACAACCAATACCTGTGATATGCAAAAAGAACCATCCTAAAAAGAAACATCTTTCAAACTCTGTCAGTCAAAGAGATAGCATTCATAACTTGAACCAGAATTCTCATCACCATGAAATTAAAGCATAACAAATAACTTTCTGTAATAGCCAAGAGACATCAAAGAAGTGCCATTATAAATCATAAGGATCAGAGATTTTTTCATCAAGGACAAACCATAAACACAACTAAGATCCAACAAACTCCCCCTTTGTCCTTGATGGAAAAACACAAATGACTCTCCCCCTTGTTGCCTCAATGACAAAGAATAGAGAAGAAGAATGTGCATTGCCATGAAACACAACTGAGAAGCCAACCAAAATATGATGAGAAACAACTACAAAAAAAAAGAGTAGTAGTGCAGTAACCAAAATTGTAGGAGAGTTGTAAGTGAATCAAAACATATAACATGCTCCCCCTAAGTAGTAGCTTGGAGATTCAATGAAGTAATGATTGAGAGATAACTCCCAATCGAAGTCTCAGCCTTTCAAATAACTCTTTTGCTAAGGGCTTTGTAAAAATATCGGCTACCTAATCTTGAGATCCAACAAACTATAAGCAGACTTCATTAGCCAAAACCTTTTCTCGAAGAAAATGAAACTTAATAGCAATATGTTTCATGCGAGAGTGCATAACAAGATTTTTTGAAATATTTATCGCACTAGTGTTATCACAAAGAATGGAAATAGGTTTAGAAACATCAATACCCATATCTGAAAGAGTCTGACTCATCCACAAAATTGAGTACAGCATGAAGTGGTAGCAATGTATTCTGCTTCAACAGTAGAGAGAGAAACCGATACTTGTTTCTTGCTGTGCCATGCCACTAAACGATCACCAAGAAAGAATGCAACACCACTGGTGCTTTTCCTATCATCCAAACAACTAGCCCAGTCAACATCAGTATAAGCAATCAAAGAGAAATAATTGCTCCTAGGATACCAAAGACCATAATCAAGAGTGTCTTGAATGTATCTAAAGATCCGTTTAACATCAGTAATATGAGAGTCTTTAGGTGATGCTTGAAAATGTGCAACAGTGCAAACTGCCTGCATAATGTCAGGTCTAGAGGTAGTTAAATATAAGAGACTACCGATCATTGATGTATATTCTATTTGATTTGTATCAAGAGAATCATCAACCTTAGTAAGTTTGCAACCAGTAACCATTGGAGTGCTAATTGGATGGCATTCATCCATCTGAAATTTTTTAAGCATCTCTCTAGCATATTTGGATTGAGAAATAAATATTCCATTCTCACATTGAGAGATTTGAAGACCTAGAAAGAAGTTTAATTCTCCTAACATTGACATTTCAAACTCAGATTCCATTATCTGAGAGAATTTTTTACTCAAAGTGACATTATTGCAGCCAAAGATAGTATCATCAATGTAAATTTCAACAACTAAATAATCATAACCTTTAGTTTTAACATAAAGATTATTGTCTACACCTCCTCTAACAAAGCCATTAGAAATTAAGTGACTGTCCAGCCTAGAGTACCAAGCTCTAGGTGCTTGTTTTAAGCCATAGAGAGCCTTTTTCAACCTATAAACATGGTTAGGATTATCTTTGCATATAAATCCTTCAGGCTGTTCAACATAGACCTCTTCATCTAAATAGCCATTCAAAAAAGCAGTTTTGACATCAATTTGATAAATAGTAAAGTTTTTGTAAACAGAATAAGCCAAGAATATTCTGATAGAATCTAGTCTAGCAATAGGTGCAAAGGTTTCACCAAAATCAATACCTTCTTGTTGAGCATAGCCTTTGCAGACAAATCTTGCTTTGTTGTGAATAACATTACCATTTTCATTAACCTTGTTTCTGTATATCCATTTGCCTCCAATGACATTCTTGTCATCTGGTCTTGGGACTAACTCCCAAGTTTGATTTTTCTCAATCTGATCAATTTCTTCCTGCATAGCATTAAGCCAACATGAGTCTGTGAAAGCTTCATTAAAAATTTTAGGCTCAAACTGAGTAACTAGACATAAAGCAATTTGTGCCTTTTCATCAAATTTTGCAGCCTTTCTTCTAGTTTGAACTCCTGCATTTTTATCCCCAATAATCTGATCTTTGGGGTGGTATATAGCTAGAGTTTTTGAAGGAGCATTTGATGCAACCTTTTGAGGAATTGCATTTTCATTTTTAGGGCTTCCTAATTCAACAATAGACTTTGTTGTTCCAGCTCCTTTAGAAATTATTTCAAATTCAAGTTCTTCTTCCTCATTATTTTGCAAAGATTCAACATTCAAATGTGGTCTTTCATCAAATTTTACATTAACAACTTCAACAATCTTATTAAGCCTTTTGGTTAGACATTTATAAGCTTTTCTATGAGTTGAGTATCCCAAAAAGATACCCTCATCACTTTTGGATTGAAAACTTCCAAGATTATCATCATCCTTTTTGATAAAACACTTACTCCCAAAAATTTTAAAGTATTTGACAAAAGCAATTTTTGCAAACCACAGTTCATAAGGAGTGTGTTTAGATTTCACCCTAAGCTGCACTCTATTCAAAAAGTATATAGCTGTATGAACAACTTCTTTCCAATACATATTAGACAATTTAGCTTCATCTAGCATGGTTCTAGCAATTTCTTTTACAATTCTATTCTTACGCTCAACTACCCCATTTTGTTGAGGTGTTTTAGTTGTAGTATACTGCCTTTTAATACCATGTTGTTCACAGTAATCAATAAAATCTTGAGAGGTGAATTCACCTCCTTTGTCTGATCGAAGGCATTTGAGTTTCAGATCAGATTCCTTTTCAACCATTTTACGAAAGATTTTGAACCTTTCAAAGGCTTCTAATTTGTGCTTAAGAAATGTGACCCAAACCATTCTAGTATAATCATCTACAAAAAGCATAAAGTATTTTTCACCATTAATAGACCTTGTTCTAGTTGGTCCACATAAATTAGTATGCACAAGCTGTAAAGGTTTTGAAGAAGAATGTTCTTTTGTCTTGAAGTTGATTTTAGTTTGTTTACCACTTAAGCATTCTTTGCACACAGAATTTTCTGGCTTGTTAAGAATTGGTAAACCTCTAACATTCTGATTCTTACTGATTCTAACCAGATTTTCAAAGTTTATGTGTCCTAATATTTTATGCCATAACTAGCTCTCTTCAATTTGGCCCATTAGACACATACCTTGAATATTGTCATTGCAAGATGAGTCAAGGAGATTGTACACATTTCCTTTTGTCCTCCTTCCAGCTGCAATAGCCTTTCCAAGCTTGTTCTTAATCTCTCATCCTTGCGAATTAAAAAGAACATGATAACCACTATCACAGATTTGACTAACACTTAGAAGATTGTGCTTGAGACCTTCCACATAGTACACATTATAGATAGGAGTGTCTTCATTCAGAAGAAGTGAACCTCTACCTTTAATTTGAATACCAGAGTTATCACCAAACTTAGCATATCCACCTACATAATCTTCAAGTTTTATAAACTTGTCCTTGTCGCCAGTCATATGGTTAGAACATCCACTGTCCATGACCCATAAGTCCTTTTTCTTGGAATGAAAAGCAGTTTGAACCAACATAGTTTTTTCAATGTTGTCAATAGCCTTTAGGTCACACGCTTTTAATTTTTGTTGTTTCGACATGCATCGGCTTCCGCACTATTTATCGTATCGTCCCAAAGTATTGTGATTTAAAACATCCGGCCTATCTAACAAACCATAGTGTTTCCTAAGACCAAACCTGGGCATTTTAGGATTCATAAGCCTGCATGTGTTCACCTTATGGCCAAATTTGTTGCAGAAAAAACAATAACCATAGAAGAAAGGATTGACTCTGTATGAAGATCTATTACCTCTTAAAGACTAACCATGATCCTTACTAAATTCTGAGTGATTTGAACCAGAACCTTTGACTTCAGAAGAGGGGTTTTGTTTTGCATGGTTAATTGAGCATTCACCCTTTTCAAAACCAATACCAGTTTTATCTTTGTACATCTTTTGCTTGCTGAGCATCTCATTCAGTTTTAGAGTGCTTTCATATTTTTCAATTTCCTTCCTAAGACAAACTACTTCTTGTTCCAGTTTTTGAATCTCTTGATCTTTGCAGCTTATAGTCTCTCGAAGACAGTCTTCAACTCTTTTAACTTCTTAAAGCTGAGTTTTCAGAGAGACCATTTTTTGATTTGGTTTATGTTCTTGAGCAAGAACTTGTTTTTTGAGTTTTCTGACCTCTTGTAAAGCACATTTCAGCTCACTTTCAAGATCTACTTCACCTTCTTCAATATCAGTGGTGTTTGAATCATTTTGTTGAGTAATTTCAACCATGAACAAAGTTTCATCTTCTTCAACTGATGAATCTTCAGACTCAATATCAGATTCATCCTTACTAAACAGACTTTTCTTCTTTTTGAAATTGAAGTTTCGTTTAGGTTTGAAGGCCTTCTTATTAGGCTGTATTTCACTTGTCTCATTGTCATAGATTTGATCATCATAGGGACACTTTGCAGCAAAGTGACCTATTTTTCCACAGTTAAAACATTTAAAGGGAAGTTTTCCCTTATATTTTCCTGATCCCTTTTTAAATCTTCTAACAAAATGGGATTCATTAGAATCAGACAACTCTGATTCACTGACTTTGACCTTTTCTTTCTTTTCAAGCAGCAAAGGCGCTTTTTCCGATGAATTGTTTTGCTAGTTCTCATTTCATAGGCAAGTAGCACTCCTTTGTAGGTCAGTTTCCAAGGTAAGTTTATCAAAGTGTTTTCTCTTAGGGTTGAAACCTTAGATTCAAATTTGGATGGTAAGGTTCTAACAACCTTGTGACCACATCAAATTCATTAACCTCTTGACCTAGACCTTTCATTCCATTGACAACCTCATCAACTCTTAGGAAATATTCAACCACTTTCTCATCATCCTTCATTTTTAACTCCTCAAACTGATGTTTGAGTGTAATGATTTTAGACAGTTTGACTTTCTCATTCCCTTGATATATAGTTTCAAGTTTTTCCTAGATTCCATGAGCAGATTTGCAATGCATGACTTTAATGAACACATCTTTAGTTAACCCACACAAGAGGGCATGCTTAGCTCTGGCATTTGTTTCATACTTCTTTTCAGCAGCATCAGTGGGAATAGTGGTTGGTACATTGTAATCTTCTAAAACAATGCTCCAAACATCAACATCAAAAGAAATAAGAAAAGCTTCCATTCTTATTCTCCAGAACACATAATCAGTTTCATCAAATAACAAAGCTCTGGTTACGAGGTAACTACCATCTTGAGAATAAAATTCCATTTAAAAACAAACCCAAGACCAAGATCAATCCAAGGTGATTAAACCTTCAGAGGACCCTCTACCCTATCAAATACCAATTGTTGGAGTTAAAAATGACAATCGGTGAGGTGAATCGCTAGGTTAACGATTTGACCAATTTTGAAAATTCAAAACATAGTCGATTTGATCTCAATATTACTCTGATTAAAACATTCATGAGCTGAATGTAATCATTCATAAACATAATTGAGAAAAGTAATAATCCCAACAGTGAACAGAAACAACATTAACACTGTAAAGTAGAGAGCACACAGAAGAACAAAGAGACAAAAGATTTTTCCAAGTGGAAAACCCTCCCGGGGTATAAAAACCACTCATGAAATGCCTTGCAGGCTTAATCTTTTGAAACAACTGTTCACAATGCCTTATAGGCTGATTTTTGAGCACCCACTCAAGGAGTACCAACCCCTCATTTTGAGACACCCATCTCAAGGAGTAACAACCCCTCAAATTATGTTTTGAACAATAAAAATGACTCAGAGGATTTCTCTGTTTTAAGTTAAGCACATGTTTCTCTGTTTTCTAGTCTATAGAATACCTTAAAGATTCAATAATTGAATCCCTAAAATACTTCAAAGAGAAGAAATTTACAATCTCTGCATCTGTTATTCAGATTTTATTGCAGAGTTTTATCCATATATTTTCATACAGCCAAAGAATGATAATCTCAGAATTACAACAACAACAGCAGAAAAGAGTTTTCTGCTTCTATTTAAACATCTGCCAGAAAGGTAACTGTCTTCATGAGTAATGGCAGAACAACCAATCCAACTAAGAGCCATTCTACACAAATCTGTAATGTATGAGTTCATTTTACAACATAGAAAGCACAACTATTCACCACAGAAAATCATAACCTCCAATGCATGAATGACAATACTCAGTCAGGGCATCATTTTCCACATTCGTAACTAAAATGCAGAGCCTTAAAATGGTGAATACAAACCAGTAAGTGCAGTATGAAACGCATGAATATCAGATAGAATTTTCTGCTGCCACGATTTCCTTCAACTACTGTCGAGCTTCCAGCCAGTGAGGTGCACCAATCATTAGCAGCCATACCATTCATTACAGAAACAATAATGAATTTCATCTTTTCCCTAATCTCTCCTTTTCCATTGCTGTAATGTTATGTCGAAGGCAACTTTAACGCCAGACAATCCCCTTAGTTATTGCTTTCGCTGTGACACATCAGAGTCGAGGAGAAGACATAATGAATGCATCATGTTTCATCGATGGGCTTCCTTAGAGTATTATTCGTTCGCTGAGACATAAGGAAACTTCTCACCGAGATTTACTTTTGTTTCAATCACTATCGCTCTGACCAAACGATATCGGAGAGACCTCTTGTAGACTTCATAATGTTTTGCCGAGAGTCACTTGAAACACATTGTCGCCATAACATATGGTTTTTCTTGCTGATGAGCCTTCTATCTTATGAGTGTCACTATAACTTCAAACCATCAGGGAGACATCTTGTAGATCGTTTCATGTCATACCAAAACACCCTGAATTCACCTCAGATCGCCAAGAGAGAACAAATCTCACACTAATAAAGTCCTTTTGAATTCCATCGGTGAGACATATCAAAGTCGGGGAGACCTCTTGTAGAGCATACCATGTCTTTCCGAAAGTCTTCATCCACTTGTGTGTCGTTGAGACAATCCAGATCTTATGCCGATGAAGTCCCTTTATGTTCCATCGGCGAGACCGAAGGTCACTCGCCGAAAACCCTAGCTCTTACCGAAGAGACTACCTTTATGTTTTCGGTCGGCAAAACAAGAAAACCTTGCCAAGACATTATATCGATAGCCATTAGTTTTACCGATAAGTCTCCATATGCATACGATCGGTGAGACACACTTGAATTTGCTGAGATACTAAACCGAATACTCCAAGTATGGCTGAAGTGAATATTTTAATGCGCCCGTCGGTGAGACCAAAAGAGTTCGCTATGACCATATAACGACACCACAACTCTCGCCGATTGACTTCCACATGCACTAGTCGGGGAGACATTTCAAGTTCGATGAGACAGTACCCCGATAACAAAACTCTTGCTGATAAGTTCATCTTCCTTCGGTCGGTGTGACATTGCAAATTCGTTATAACCTCACACCAAAGCCTTAAGCTTTTGCCGATGAGTTTCCATTTAATCTC